>WMED01000474.1:0-15077 GCA_019650415.1 Pipa parva
AGGGGAGGAAAGAGGAGACTCTTAAAGAAGAAGTTACAGGTCTGTGAGCCAGAAATCTTGTTTGTTTGTAGGTGACCAAATACTTATTTTCCACCGTAATTTGAAAAAAAAAAATTCTTAAAAAATCAGAATGTGATTTTCTGGATTTGTTTTCTCATTTTGTCTCTCATAGTTGAGGTCTACCTATGATGTAAATTACAGACGCCTCTCATCTTTTTAAGTGGTGGAACTTGCACTATTGGTGACTGACTAAATACTTTTTTTCACCACTGTATATGTAGAAGTACTGTTAGGATCATAATAGTGTTTCTACACATGCCTGGACTTGCCAGTGTAGCCCAGTGACATCACAGTTGTGGTGGGAGTAGATCTGATGTTGCAAAACCCACGTAGGCAAATCTAAAAACCTCAACATAAAAGAGCATTTATTGTAAGGGCCTGTACCACTGACCATCTTTGCACCTGCACACTCTCAAATTCCCCATCTTTCTCAGCTAGAATTTCTCCAACATTTATGTTTTCAATCTCCCCATAAACACATATCTCTTCAAATCAGCTTTCCTGCTTTCTAGCCTCTCAATCAGTCCTTTACATATCAGTTTTCACCTGTACCTGTCCCTGTGAAAATGCCCCTCCCTCAACTGAACTTATACTACTGAACTGCAATACAAAAAAGTGTGGGTTTGCTTTAAAATAGAAGTTCTCATGAGCAGGTTCATCTATTATTTTTCTGTTTGGCCCCTGTATTGAATTCTTCATTGGCAGTCAATGTCTCATTATTATTATTATAATACAACACTGCAAAGTATGTTGGTGCTTTATAAATAAAATAGTGGTAATTTGCTGGTACACAGGCACTTGAACACCAAGGATCCTGCACTTTACAGTGATGCATCATGGACCTTCATAAATAAAGGCTAGTAGAAATAATGGAATGGTCAGACTTTAGTTTCTCTTTAAACAAACTGCAGGGCTACAGATGAAGTGGTGGCAGTTTTCAAAAAGAGGAAAATACCAAGAATGTTAATACCCACAAAAAAAAAGTGTTACAGTGCTAACTAACTGTTCCCTACTTGTGGAATCAAATTATGCAATTTTTGCTAACACAAGGCCACTATTACAAGTCCCTTGAATCAGTCAGACTACTTACTTTGACCAGTGAAACATTAAATATATATATTTAAATACACTTAATTCCTTGTGAAATCACCAGTTTGGTAAATAGACCTTTATGACAAGTGCTCACTGCATACAAAGCTCAGCAGGATAAATTATAAAGAGGGAAAAATAAAAACCCAACAATGTTAACAGACTTTACAAACATTTAGTCTTTATATGCAACAACAGCATGCTCCTTAGATGAAGACTTATTTTTAACTACATTTGATAAACTACGTTTATCAGATGGATTACATAACTGCAGAATGTATTACCTGTAGGATCGGCTGTAGTATTCTCTGTCATCATATCCACCTCTGTCGTATCCTCGATCATAGTAATCTCTGCGCCGTGAACTGCCACTTTGGTGACTGCAAAGATGTGAAGGTGGTGAGAGATAAAAAGAGTAATTATAGGTTATGACTTCTACCTTCTTAGCGTTCCCTGGTTTAATCATATGCAAATGATATTAGACTAAATTAAAATATCCATGCATGAACCCACAGCTGTGTAAACCTGAAAACATTACCAAGGTCATAAAAAGATTGGAAGAATTTAAAAAGAACTATAGCCCAGAATTTTGAATATCAATTGTGTCCTAAAAATGACACAATATACGGTTATTCAGTTCTTTCCTGTTTCTGTGAAGGCTTTCCACTAGATTTTGGAACAGGATGAGAAAGAAGAGTCCAATATGAAAAAAAATTAAACACACTAGTAAGATTTGGTTGGTGTAGGTCAGTGATCGGCAAACTTTCAACAGGAGGGAGCCATTCCGCTCCCTCCTCCCCCAGCGAATAATTTCCGTGGAATCGCAAAGGAGGAGGAGCGCACACTCCCAATCACATGACCTGTCAACATCCAATCAGAAGCAGCATTGGAGGTCATGGGTGGGGCTTCAGAGATGCGAGGCAGGACTACAGAGGTGCGCTGTGAGCCACAATACAGCAGCTGAACAGCCGCATGTGGCTCGCGAGCCGCACTTTGCTGATCACTGGTGTAGGTAGAGATCAGAAATTGTTTACACAAAAGGACTGTCAGCCACCCCAAAAAACAACACAATTTTGATAGATCAGCTAGATGGGATTTTAAACAAAATGTCTAGACAGTGAGAGCAATTTCTTTTAAAATACATACTGTAGTGGGTCTATTTGAGGTTTCATTAAATAAAGACACACTCTGAAATCTCCCAAACTAAAAGGGCAAAAAGTTATTTTTCTGTCTAAAGAACATAACTCTTCTCTACTAGCCCTGAACTAACAGCATTTTCATTAGTAATATTGTGAGGACAGAAAAAAGTCTAATACTTTTCTGGAGAGCACAGAGGGGAATTCATAAATAAAGCAGCAAAGAAAAGGAATAACAAATTCAAAAATTTTAATATGGAAACCCATACAGGTTACAGAGAAACCACAATTGCTTAACCAAGATTAAAGAGAAAAGAAAAAAAGATTATATATATCTCTAGCTGAAAAATTAAAGTAAATATTTGATTAATTGGAGCAACTTTTGCCAATTTACACTGTAAACAACTCACTATGTTGGTCTTCCCATGTATATTCCTGGTGTAGGTGTGTGGGGCCTTTTAGTTATTGAAAAATCAACGCGTATCCGGCGCCCATCAAGTTCCATTCCATTTGCACGTTCTTTTGCCTTTACAGAGAAAAGTAGGAAAATAATAGGTAAAAGAATGCATTAAAAATATTTTGCAAAAAAAAAAAAAAAAAAAAAAAAAAAAAAAAAAAAAAAAAAAATGCAAGCACTTGCAATAAAATTGTGGGTTTGCATTAAGATGAAAGCTTTCATTTATATCCTTGTATAAAACTTTAGGGGGGTTATTCACTAACAGCAGATTCCCATAGTAAATCCGTGACAATTTCCCCATTGTAAATTCGCGACAATTTGTCCATAATAAAGTTGAAACTGCAACAGTAGCAGCCTATTGAAACTGTCTTTATCTGGAGAATTCACACCTATACTCAACAATTTGGACTTTAGTGAATAACCCCCTAGATATCTGACAAACCATTTCTATTTAGCTTGAGAGCAGCCTGCACCTGTCAGCAGTCATTAGGCTAAGTCTTAGTCTGATGTCACATGGGATGTTTTGACTGCTGGTAAATTTCTTCATGATCTATATTCAGTTCTGATAAGTCCCTGAAATGTTTTCAAAGAATGGCAAATGTCATTTGTAGGTCTTTTATATAATCAAAGTTGTGGCTTTGGTTTATTGGCTCTCTTTTAGTATGTACGTGCTGACACACTACAAAATTTTGTACCTATACAGATATTCTATAAAAACAAACTGGATTATCTTGTATGCTGGTCTTTATGTTGCTTAACTGGCTTAAGCACTGGGAAAGGAGGTTATGCTGGGCTGTGTGGGAGCTGATGAGAAAGTAAAATGTCAGGCAGTAACCACAACCTCTATTCTACCAATTACTCTGGCTTAAATTGTGGGAGTCAGTCAGTGACCGCTCCTTTCAGGGTTTTATTAAATCAAAGCTATTCACAAGCAGCTTTTAACTGATTGAGATGGCACAGATAACAAAATAAGAATGAATTTGCTAGTAAAGAACCAGTAACAACAAAAATTAACAAATATCCATTTGGTTTAGTGTGGCAATTATTCAAATACAGAACTTGCAAAAATGTTACCTTTGAAGTTAAATTAATGAACTGTATTGCTTAATATCTATTTTTATCTTAACTAATAGGAGCCATGTTGTTAAAGAACCCATACCCAGTCGCACAGTTTTTAATAGTATTATAGACATTACTTATTCAGGAAGTGGGCTTTAAAGACTTTTTTGAAAGTTATATAGCTAAATATCATAACTTCTCAACACAATTTAGAATTTTCGGAAGCACATTTGTTAACTACCTGTATATAGTAATAATAAATGCATTTAAGGTATCATCTTTTTTTGGCATTAAAGTTTCCTTTAAGTGATGCAACTTTGGATTCCCCCTACCCGGAAAAAAAAAAAAAAAAAAGAAAAGATACACTGGCAGAATCAGTACATTAACACATTGTCTCAATGTGAATCTTGCTATGGAAAAACACTTTCTAGTGCAGCGGTTCTCAACTTTGTTGAGACCGCAACCCACAATGACGTTTCGGCCAAACGTCATCACGTAGGCTGACGTCACCCGCAGGAACCCTTATAAGAAGGGTTCCTGCGGGAGCTTCCTGGTCCCGGAGCGGTTCTCGACCCCAGCCCACAGGTTGAGAACCGCTGTTCTAGTGTATTATATAAATATGTGATGGAGTGAAGTAGGATTTCTGTAGAACATGAAATACAAATCAAAGTGCAAAAAAAAGGAAATAAAACTTGCAAGCCCAAAAAATAAGAATTGCCAGGAATAAACTGCTTTATCCAAACTGATACAACATCCAGAACATAAAACATTAAAGCAGCTTGCAGCTTTATTAAAAGAAGTGAAGCAGTTGTTACACATTAAAGAAAGTGTCAAAGACAACATGGGATTTTAAAGAAAGTTTCATGTTCTTGTCAAACATACACAAGTTTAAGCAAACTGGAAAATAAAGACCAACTTGCTGAAGTCTCAGGGTTTACATAAATCCTTCAGTAAAATAAACAAAAAAACAAAAAAAAAACAAAACAACTTTCTAATGTTCTTTTCTTTGATACAATTATGTTTTGATAAAGTAGCAATGATCTAAAGCCATGCTTTTATTTTTAAATACCTATACAGCATGTTTTTAAATGAAGGAAAGTCTTAAAGTTAAAATGTACCCTATGCTATGTGCATGATTTTGTTCCCCTTAAACAATAGTAAAAGTAGGTAGAATAGAGGTTTTATTATGCAATACTTCCCCGCTTTGCATATTTTGCATTTGTTTATTTAAGTGGGAGTAGGAGTCCATATAAATGTTTGGACAATACATTCTGTTGACTTGCGCTACCTAAATTTTGATCACAGTAAGCCCGTTTCTTCCTCAGTCTCTTCTGGAGGACACAGGACTGTGAGAGGGAACTTTACCACAGTTATGTGTGTGCCATAAGCAATCTAACAGAAAAGGACATTTTGTAATTACAGTTACATTTTTCTCTTTGGGGAGGTTAGTGTCTAGTCAGAACTGTCTCGTAAAAGTGTGAATTCACCACTTCCCCATATTTGGGTATTCAGCAAACTGCAATGTGGCAAGTTTGCCAGCTAACAATGGTCACACACTACGCAATGGACTGCTATTGACGCAGTCGCAACTTTAATATGGGGATTCTTCAACAGTCAAATTTTCACTTTAGTCAATAACCCCCTGAATCTCTTGTTAGGGTGGACAGGGCCATGGGTAAATCTACCTACCATGGTCCTGTGTTTAGCAAGTGATATGAAAGAAATTGTCATTTTAATTCATACATATTTATAAATGCAATAAAAATGGACACTGGAGGTACAATATAAAACTGACCCATATTGAACAGTCTTATATTTCCATCCCCAATATGACTAAACATGCAGACAATTTAAATCCGTAATTCTAAATTTACAGAAATCCATATTATTTTGAATCAAAGAAAAACTGACCAGTAATAAAATTATGATTTTGTCTTTTTTTTTTTTTGAAGGCTGTATAAAACTTTTGAATATAATACAATTATACTTTTAATAAGTGTATATTTTTATTTTTTATACCTCTTTTGCATCGTCAACATTTTCAAAGTACACAAAGGAAAATCCCCTTGAACGCCTTGACTGCTGGTCATACACAATGGAAACATCAGCGATGGGACCATATTTTGAAAAAACTTCTCTTAAATCTCGTTCAGTCGTATAGAGACTCAATCCGAATACCCCCAAGCAGCAATTAGGGTCCGGATTTGCCTGTAAGTTGGGAAAAAAAAGTAAAAGTATCCATAAGCAAATAAAAAATTCCACACTTCAATAATAAAAGGAATAGGGGAAAAAGAAAAAAAAAAAAATAGATTAAATGGATTTTTAAAATATTCAGGATTTTTTTTTTTTTAAATTCCTTGCCATGCATGCATGAAACGTACTCTGCCCCAAGAATCAGAGCTTGTAAAAGAAAATTATACATCATATCTGTCCAGTGCAATGGCAATGCTTCCATAGAAACTAAATATATGTAAGTATGTTATAAAACAGGGCCATTTATGAAAAATTCAGATGTTCAAATAATATTCTGATTATAAGTAAGGTTACAGTATAGCATAAGGTACAATCAAACAATAAAAGGGAACCAATAACCAACTGGATATTCTGAAATTCTTAAATGCAAAACCACAGAACTAAACAGGAAAGGATGTCCAAATGTTCAACACCCTTAAAAAAACCACAAATATCTCTTGGAAAAGCTATATGCTGCTGAAGGAAAGTATAAGGTATAAAAAAATAAAACTTTAGTGAGGACTAGCTTACGGTAATCCACTGTGACAGAACCAGCAAAAAGGAAAGGTAATGGATCAAACACCATGGCCAGTATCCAGCCCAAACAAAGAAGCAAGTGGTGAAACACTCTGGCTTATAAAATAGAAGAACACACTACATCTATATGCTCAAGAAAGAAAGTGCTACTCAACAGCCATGCTCTGAAAACCAAGGAAATTCTCCTCCAGGCGGGAATGCCCAGAATAAGCAGATATTAGGATGTTGTGATTAGAGCTAACAGAACTAGACTTTCTCTACTGGCATAAATAGACAAGCTGAACATATTGAAGCCAAAAAAAAAAAAAAAAAATTTAAAGAAAAATGCTGCAATGTCTACCATCAAATAAACAGTCATAAAGACTAAATGATTGGTGATAATTCTACTTAGTACAGTTGACAAAAGACTGATAATCTAGACCATTGACATCTGCTGAGAGAAGTATTCTGGTGGCAGAGGCAAGCACAAGGCCAGGATGTTAGAACTTCAGAAAGGACAATGTAAAAAGGATTGGAAACCACCCAAAACTGGCCAGAGAAGACCAACAAGAACCCACCTGTTTAGCCACCTTGCCTATGCTCAAAGGTCTTCATCAGTAAGACCTACAGGTACGAGGTGGCATGGATTGCAGTAAGAAAATAAGGATGTGTGGAAGGCACCCTGAGTATGTTACAGATTTTCACACACTAGAAAAACAAGGGATAACAGTGGAGTTTCTTTTACTGAAACTGCAGAAGGGAGTGTTACTCCACAGACCTGTGTACCCCAAGAGAACTAGGAGTGAACATCTTCTTGGTGGCAGTCAAAACTGTATTCTTTATTTCAGACTGTTCTGTCACATGAACTGAATCAAAGTATCTTGATATTTACTTATGTTACATACCCTGTTGCCAACATGACGTCGGCGATTAGACATAGGAGAGTGACTATGGCTACGGCGTCTGCGATAATCTCTACTGTGGGACCGACTTCTGGATCGTCGGCGAGACCTAGAACGACTACGTGACCTAGTATAATGGCGGCGAGAACTTCTTCTTGACCTAGACCTGTAAGAATGAAACTTCATTACTTTTCTTGGATTACAGTGCAAAACGTCAGTTCATAAAGCAGATTGTGATTAAGCAAATGCTAAATATTGAGCATATTACCTTCCTAATTTCCTTCAAAACCACTTACGCTGCTGGTAATAAAAGCTAAAATAATAGCAAGCTGTGTGGCAGAGGATCCATCTCAGCATCAGTTCGGAAGTTGAAAGGTTTTAAGTGAAAATAGCAGAGTTCATTTTATATTTTAAATACTTTTATAAATATCACTCTCCTAGTTTCTAGAGAGCCTATAATTCGACCTCAGTGCTGTTCTTCAAATAATGATCATATTCAAGCAGTTTTAGAAGTTAGGAAATACCCAATAGCTTAGGCACTAGGACATCTTCGTATAGCATTTGTAAGGATTAAATAATTTATCTCAAGCATTGTTCCTGCTAATCTAGTTTGCCTAGCAAAGCCTCACTTTCTCTAAAAATCAGTAAACACCATCAACCAATGCTAGTGAGCAAAACCAAATATAAAATTATGGTTTTTGCCTATGGAATGAAAACACATCCAAAACTTGGCCCATAGGCTTTAATGGCCAAGTTTTGTACCTTGCAATTTTTCTTTACAAAGTAAACCATGACAAAACCACCTCACCAATATATTCAGTTTACTACACATGACAAAAGTCATGATGCACTTTGCTGTGGTCACCATTGGAGCCAAAGGGGTTTTGTGCGGTTTTATCACATTTTGTTGCTGGAATTAACACTGGCTTTAAATAGCATCATCTCAAAAATATGTTAAAGTTAGACGAGACTAAGATGAATGTTTGATGAAATGAAACAAAAGTGAATTGCTAATCAAATGGACAGAGCAGAAAGGTGGTGGAAGCCAGCCAGGTACAAAAAGACCAACAACACCAGAAAATAAAAAAAAAATCCTATTTTGATTGGAATGCCAGTTATTCTTCCATCACATTGGTAAAAAGGATAACAGAATTTAAAACTGAAAGAGATTTACACTGAAGCAATGTAGTATGGGACACCACTTGTTCAGTGTGATTGCGCTGCGCCTGTAAAGGATATTAACAATAAAGCTGACCAAACAAAACGGATAAAAACAATCGTGAAAAGTATTAGTCCGATCCTTTAAATAATATGATCCTTTAAATGATCAATCTTGATCCTGCGCTTGAACCAAAGAGGTGTTCTGCCTCAAAACCTCAAATAGAAGAAAGTCTGAAAAGAGTTCCTTACGGTCAATGGATATGTGGCAGCGCTGTATGAAAACAAAAATAAGGGGAGAAAGGCAAAAATAATGCCCCTAGCGTGATACTGTGATATAGCAGTGGTGGTGGTACTGAAGTGATTTTTCAAATAATTAAAAATATTAATAAAGTGACTTTGTGGTGATATTAAAAATCAATGAGGCTGATAATAGTAGGATACTGCCCACTTCCGCATATTTGGAACACATAGCGCAAGCGTCATGACGTCATTGAAGTCTGACGTCACCACGCTTCCCCCACAGAAGCGCGAATTGAGGTTTAAAATGCTGCAAAAGGTACAGCACACATAAGAGACCCTTTTACTCTGCTAGAGATGCAGCACTTTACGGATTTCATTACCAGAGGATAATCAAAGTTCCTGAGGAAGCAGAGTTTAATCGGTGAAACGCCTTGAGCACATTTTAAGTGACAGTCTTGAGAGAACTGGTTGATAAGCATATTTTAAACTTGCAAATTTGGAGTACCCATTTTATGTAATAAAACATTGTTTTTTTAATCAGTTTACACTATGGGATCGCTTTTTATGTTTTTCCACATATGAATGACTGAGATGAGCTGACAGTTCATGAGGACACAGTGTTTGGAGTAACCATATGTGTGACTGAGAGCTTGATTATATGAGTGATCTGGTGAGTGCGTATTGTTGGGGGGGTACTTCACTCCCTGGCATATTTACCAGCACAGCTTACCTGCTAAGAATTTCTATAGCACCTGTAACATTCATCCTACTATTACCAGCCTCGTTGATTTTTTAATATCACCACGAAGTCACTTTATTAATATTTTTAATTATTTGAAAAATCACTTCAGTATCACCACCACTGGCATATCACAGTATCACGCTAGGGGCATTATTTTTGCCTCTCTCCTCTTATTTTTGTTTTCATCCAGCGCTGCCACATATCCATTGACCATATGGAACTCTTTTGAGACTAACAGAATTTAAAGGAGCACTATAGTGTTGACATAACTGCACACATACAGGTGCATCTCAAATTAGAATATCTGCGAAAGTATTTTTTTTTCTAGTATTTAAACTCAAAAATTGAAACTCTATATAATATGAGTCATTACAAATAGTGTGAACTTTTTAAAGTGTTTATTTATGTTAATCTTGATGATTATGGATTAAAGCCAAGGAAAAGCCAAAACTCATTATCTCAGAAAATTTGAATATTATACAAGACCAACCATAAAAAATTTTTGGAACACAGAAATGTTGATCAAATGAAAACATGTACAGTAAATGCATTCAATACTTTGTCAGGGCTCCTTTTACATGACTGCATTAATGCAGCATGGCATGGAGTGGAGGTGATCAGCCGGTGGCACTGCAGAGGTGTTATGGAAGCCCAGGTTGCTTTGATGCTTGTCTGCATTGTTAGGCCTGGTGCGTCATCTACCTCTTGAAAATATTCCATAGATTCTCAATTGGGTTAAGGCAGAGGTGGCGAACCTTTTTGGCATTTTGTGCCAAAAAGGTGACGTCACTCACCAGCACGTCCCCAAAGTGCCAGCGCTGGTGAGTGACGTCATCGCACACGGGTGGGGGGAGGAGCACACACGCGTCGCGGAAGGAGAGCTCCCTTGCAAGTGAGAGCTCCTTCAGTGTAGGCCACAGATCCAGTCTGAAAACTGTCAGATTGGATAGGTTCGCCATCCCTGGGTTAAGGTGTGGTGAGTTTTCTGACCAATCATGCACCACAACACTGTAGTTATTAAACCAGGTATTGGTACTTTTGGCAGCGTGGACAGGTGCCAAGTCCTGCTGGAAAATTAAGATTCCTTCTTCAAAAATCTTGTCGGTAATGGGAAGCATGAAGTGCTCTTAAATTTCCTGATAGACGGCTGTGCTGACTTTGGTCTTGATAAAACACAGTGGACCTACACCAGCAGATGATTAAGAGCTAGCCATGATTAAGCACTAGCCAAGTGTGAAACGCGTAGGCCCTGGGCAATGCTTTTAATATAACCTTTCACCCATGTGGTAATTAAATAAAATTCATTTTTAATGTTTTTGGAGTGCCGGAAAGTTTTTTGAATTTTGCTTGGAAGTCAGTTTTGTTCCTGAGCACCCACACTTTGACTGATACACAGACTGGAGTTGGAAGCGGAGGATCCCCAGCAGGCAAGTACTGCAATTTTTGTTTCTACACCAGCAGATGACATGGCTCCCCAAACCACTGATTCTGGAAACTTCACACTAGGCCTCAAGCAGCTTGGATTGTGTTTCTCCACTCTTCCTCCAGACTCTGGGACATTGATTTCCAAATGAAATGCAAAATTTACTTTTATTTGAAAACAGCACATTGGACCACTGAGCAACAGTCCAGTTCTTTTTTTCTCCTAGGCCCAGGTAAGATGCATCTGGCATTGTCTATTGGTCATGAGTGGCTTGACACATGGAATGAGACACTTGTAGCCCATGTCCTGGATACGTCTGTGTGTGGTGGCTCTTGAAGCAATGACTCCACAAGCAGTCCACTCCTTGTGAATCTCCACAAAATTTTTGAATGGCCTTTTCTTAATCCTAACAAGGCTGCAGTTATCCCAGTTGCTTGTGCACCTTTCTACCACACTTTTTCCTTCCACTCAACTTTCAAATTAAATGTGATTTGATGCAGCAGTCTGAACAGCCAGCTTCTTTAGCAATGACCTTTTATGGCTTACTCTCCTTGTAGAGCGTGTCAAGGATTGCCTTCTGGACATCTGTCAAGTTGGCAGTCTTCCCCATGATTGTGTCGCCTACTGAACCAGACTAAGGGACTTTTAATATGCTTAGGAAGCCTTTGCAGATATTTTGGGTTAATTCTAATTTTCTGAGATAATGACTTTTGGGTTTTCACTGGCCGTAAGCCATAATCATCAAGATTAACATAAATAAACAATTGAAAAAGTTCACTCTGTTTGTAATGACTCTACATATTATATGAGTTTCAATTTTTGAATTGAATTACTGAAAAAACAAAAAAAAATACTTTTGGCTGATATTCTAATTTATTGACATGCACCTGTACATATAAATCTCCTTTATACCAAGCCAGGGGTCAGCAAAGTGCGGCACGCAAGCCACATGTGGCTCTTTAGCCACTTTTTATGGCTCGGAGTGCGCCTCTGAAGCCCCGCCCATGACTTCCGACACCTCTTCTAGTTGGCCGTCAGCAGGTCATGTGGTCGCTCACAAAAAAAAAAATTGTCGCCGCTCTTGGTCTTTCCAAGTTTACCGAGTGTAATCTAGCGAGAACAATGTGAGATTTCACTTGGTAAACTTGGAAAAACTGAGAGCAGTCTTTCAGAGTTTAATAAATTTCGTCCTTGCAGTTTGCTTCCCTTAACTAGTTTTCCTGAGAGCTGACATTTTCCTCCTCCTCTTTCTGTCATACAAGTCAGGCAACATGAGAAGAAAAAGCTGCCTGACTGCTATTAGTTAAGCAGTGTGCTGACCTTTTTGCTGTATAAATTAAGCTTGGAAAGCAGGAGATTACAGAGAGAAAGCTGACTTGTGCACGTGCTAAGTAGTAAGTAAGGCAAAAAAGTCCGGGGGACGGCACCTTTCCATGGAAAACTGGCAAGAACATGTCACACGCACATTTCCTGGTTCAGGAGTTTATCAGTGTTTCCTACTCATTATTCCTGAAACATCTACTGGGGAGAAACTTCTCACTGAGGTATAGTACTGCACATGTAATGATGTAATTTAACAATAGTTCCACTTTAAAAAACCTGATTGGCATTGCACTCTAACCCAACTGTTTTATGTAAATAAACCCTCACTTTAACACAACTGTTTTACAGAAAGATAGAAAATACATATGCATTACGTGCCCAGTAAGCCCAACTGATATTAGATGGTTGCAATAAGAATACCACAAAACAAGAAAAATCAGGAATTTTCGCTAAGAACCAAGAACGAACTTTGGTGACAAATTGTTTATTTGGTAGTCTATAGGGGTCACCATTAAATAATGCATTTGCGGTACATATTCTTTTTTTGTCAAAGGGTTATTCTCAAGTGTTGTCCTAGACAGCATTCACAATTTTAGTAATCCTACACTGAATGTATTTGAATTGTAAAGGCATTTTTGGTGGTACTCTCCTTTTAAGGCAAGTTATCAACTGAAGTACTTGAAAGCAAATAAGAAAAGTGCACAAGTTAAATCAGACAGCTGCTGGCCACCTTTTGCCAGTTCAAGTAATGACTTGAAATTCCACATTGATCAACCAAAGACTAAGTAGAAAAGAGGAGCGGCATCCATTAGAAAGGCACTTTAAATTCAAAAACATTAAGGGCCTAAGAATGAAGATAGCAGATACAAGGGAATGGGAGAGACCAAAAGTCTGTAATTTTGCAGGGTTCTGACTGCTGCAAGGGGGTGCTTTTATGCAGTGTTTCTGTGTTACCCATAGATGCAAAATAAAAAGATAATTGCTTGCAAAATAAGTATCATTGCACATCTATGCCTTCAAAATGTCTATAACTATAAACAGAGTCAGTGTGTCAGTTTTAAAACATGTTTGCATTACACACCTTGATTCAGATCTTGATCTGCTCTTAGATCGGGAACGTCTAGACCCCTCTTTTGAATGAGATCTTGCTGGTGAATGATTCGGAGACTGACTTGCAGACTTGCCAGATCGACGTGCACTCCCACTCCTTGAGGCAGATCTTGACTCCTGAACACAGATATAGTTTAATTGAAAAAGTTAATATAAGCCTGAAAGAAATTAATTTTAAAGGTGAAATACTAAAGTTTAAATATGTTTGTTTGCTTGAAAGGTCCAAGCCAAAGAAAAACAAAAAGATTTAATTAAAAAAAAAAAAAAATCCTATTTTAGGATGTTCCCTAGAACTTATTTACCCTGTATACACTGTTTAACAAATAATGCATGCATACATTGTTATAAAAATATACAGGGACACAGAAACAGACTAGTAATTACTTAGCGTAGTGCTTTCTGATTCCAGATTACTTCTTATCTTAACTTCATTTTTATTTCTTTTCTTCATTCTTCTTTTTCAAATTCTGACTTCTTTTCATCTTCCCCACTTCACACACATTTCTTAATATCCTAAAAGTAGGACTTCAGCTCTGATAATTAGCATGCATTTTTTTTCAAAATTTCAGCTTCACTTATTCCTGCGCTTCAAATAATTCTCATATATAAAACTTGTCAAATGACGACTTCTGCATTTTCCTTCTTCAATAATAACCTTAACAGAAAAAGAACAGGATGAATTTTAAAATCTTCAGGATCAAATCTAATGACACACCTGAAACTAAAAATACTTTTTCCTCGGCATGTGCCAGTTATGTAATTAGTTTCTTTTTAAAAATATAAAAAGTGTGGGGGAGTAGAAAAAAAAATCTTTGTATTTAAAATCTTATATTTATAATAAAATTTAAAAAGGGAGAACTAAACAATCTTATTTTTAGCTGCAGAGGGCAAACTATAATGGTCCCTGGGGATTTGCAAGTGAGGGAGGTTCTCGAGTATGCACAACAGGGGTCTTGGACCCTTCAATTTGGCCAGCCCAAATGCTCAGTTCTGATCCGTTATGCCAAAATAACAATCCATTAAACAGGTGCCACTGGTGAATCAACAGGGCTTATGTATACAGACCATTTTCTGCCACGCTATCAGCTATTTCCTGACATAGGTGGTTTTGAGCGTTTATCTACTATCTCTTAATTTACATGTGTTGTGCTCATTGTTATAATGAGTATAGGGAGCTGCTCTCTGTGGGTTGCTGCAGAGGAGAAAGAACCGACAGCAAGTTACCCAGTGAATGTCCGCATTGTTTAAAATATTACCTTACTTTAAGTGCTTTAAAAAAAAGTCGTAGTTTGCAAGGAAAAAGTGAAGTTCTGCTTGAATTGCTAAATAATTTTTCTGTATCAATTTAGTTGGATCTTTCTTGTGAAAAAGGAAAATGAAGTTTATAAGCAGGATTTTATTCTGTTTATGCTTTCATCATATTAGAAATATTTTGGTTGGTCTTCATTTCAATACTGAATCAAAGAGCACCCCTTTTGGGCATGTTTACAACACAACCTATGACTGTGCTTGTGTAAGCTACACTGGGCCTATCAGCATGGGTCAGAGGTTGGTGCTCAGCCCTTTGTTCTCTGTACTGCCAGAGTTGTCAGATTCTAGAACCTGTCAATTTACCAAAAGGGGGAAT
>WMED01000474.1:15274-34724 GCA_019650415.1 Pipa parva
CCTGCTCTCTATTCAGAAGTAGGCACCTTTTAATAGTCATCGCTGCTGGATTTGTTCAATTTGGAAAAAAACAAAAAAACAAAAACACTACATATACAAAAGGAAAATAGAGAATTGAATAGAGAAAATTGAATAAAGGAATAGAGAAAATGGGATAGAATTGTGTTCTCTTAAATTGGATTGTTTTCTCTACATTAAAGTGCACCTGTCACCGCAAAACTAATACTAATTTAGGTTGTACTAATGGAATAAATGTTTTTGTAAATATATACGTATTAAAAAAAAAAAAAAAAAAAAAAAAAAAAAAAAAAAAAAAAAAAAAAAAAAAAAAAAAAAAAAAAAAAAAAGAACCTTTAAACAGCTTCTCTGTCATCTTCCCTGTCAGTCTGCCTTTTCTTTCCCGAGTGTTGGGTGGGTGGGGCTAAATAATGATTGACTTTATAGCTCCTCTAATAAGATCTCTTAAATCACGATCTAGCAGGGATATGATTGGAGAAGCTATAATGTCAATCATTTTACCCCGCCCACCTGTCCCAGGAAAGAAAAGTCAGGCTGACAGGGAAGATGACAGAGAAAAACGCTGTTAAAAGGTACGTTTTTTAAAATACATATATATTTACAAAAACATTTATTTCATTAGTACAACCTAAATTAGTATTAGTGTTTTGAGGTGACAGGTGCACTTTAGAGCAGCTCTCGCCAATGAACGTCAAAAGGATTTTATAGCAGTTAATTTATTAAAAAAAAAAAGTTCACGTATTCATTAATTCTTGAATAACAAGTAATACCAGAAAAGGAAAACTGCTATCTGGCAATTATTCCTCTGCAGTAAAAATGTCATCTTAAAAGGTGAACTTTTTTTGGTTTGTCTCTGCATGTTGCAGTCTAAGTGGGCTTTCTGAGCCATGAATATTATAGTTCTATAGAAAACAATAGGACTAGTTTTAAAAAAAAAAAAAACATTTAACAGATAAAAGATGGCTGCAACCACAAGGAAAACAAAAACTCATAATAATATAACTCAGAAATGTAAATTCAAATGTAACTTTACAAGTTCTATGTAGGAATAACTGTCATAGCAGTACAAATGCTGCTCTCGCTGGCTCCTGTCAGTTGTTTCACTAGCTTCAAACATCATCACACTCACTGTGGGGAGCGTTCTCATTGGCCTCTGCAATGAATGTGATGATGTTTAACCCATTTTTCACCCAAGATGAAACATGTTAAGAGGAGCTTCGCACTGGCTTCTCAGTCAGCCAGCGCTGTGAAGAAGCATCGGGGAAAGCATCCAGCTAATTACAGCACAGCTTATGCTGTGACTGTAATCAATTGGCCCTGTATAAGGTAAGTATTTTAACAGTTTATTTTTTTTGCTTTACTTCTCTTTTAAGTAGTAAAATTGATGCCTGTGTAAACACTGGCATTGGAGAAGCAGTTACACATTAGTATTAATACACCCCTCCAAAGTTTATTTTCCCCCAGCTCCTTTTATGCAAACAACTTAAATTTTTGTTTAAAATGTGTTACATAGTTAATAAATCTTAAAAAAGACAAAAGGTCTATCATCATAAACTAACGTGTTTTTCTCTCATCTTGTATTGTTCCGGCCCCATCTCCTCTCCATTCTTTCCTTTTTTTGCCATACTAACGTCTTTGAAAGTTACCTATAAGTCAATGTTTTGTATTTTATTTTGTCTGTGGCTTCTGTGAGCTAAAATACCATACCTGATTTCTGTCATGTAGGTCTAGTCTCACAGTTATGTAGGCTGTCAGAGTAAGTGGGGCTTCTACCCTTTGAATTCTGGGAAATGGAGTCATTTTGGTCAATAAAGAGGTGTTGAGCAGTGGTTTATCACAAAAAAAAAAAAAAAAAAAAAAAAAAAAAAAAAAAAAAAAAAAAAAAAAAAAAAAAAAAAAAAAGCTACCTGCATTTATTATTAGTGGTCAGAGTTAAATGGATGAAGTGAACTATAATCTATAACTATAATCTTTTGTATTTAGTCATTTAAAGTCTTTAGTGACCAGATCTACCCTCTTATTATTAACACATTTAAAATAACAGAATTTGTAAGAAAGCAAATAGTTACAAGGGTCATTTAGTGTAAGCTGTGCAAAAGACATGGTGTGTAGCTATATAGTTCTGAAACTCATTACCATAGACCAGTGGTCGGCAAAGCGCGGCTCCTTAGCCGCCTTGTTGTGGCTCAGAGCGCACTGCAGAAGCCCCGCCCATGATAGCTCTTCTGATTGGCCGTTGGTGGTCATGAGAGGGCATGTCTCCATCCTCCAGCGGCTCACAAGTTAGTTGTCGCCGCTGGAGGAGGGAGTGAAATGGCTCCCTCCTCAAACAACTTTGCCGACCCCTACCATAGACCAATGCAGTATTGCTCCTAATTCACATTCTCCTATGCAACATGTGTAAATTAAAAAAGTACCCCAAATAAACGCAAGAATTTGGCAACATTTTTAGTGTATACATGCCAACATCACCCTTAAAGTGTAAGTAAAGTTATTGAACAAACTATACATATATTTTATATCTATAATATATAAACCTAAACTTAAACATTGAAATTTAAAAACTATTTTGGGTTCCGGAGTTCTCACCTCTTAATCAAGCAGCCCTGCTCCTCCAACCGATCTATGTACAGGCACTATCCTGTATAGTGCCGAAAAGCCCCGCTCCCGAATGACTTCACACAATGATACAGGGTGCTAGTCCATGTAAGGACACAGACACAAACACGCACAGAATCGCACAGACACGAGCTTTCACTTCAGTACCCCTACAGCATGCTACCAGATTAAAAAAAAATTAAAAAAAAAAAATCGACAACTTGTATTGTCAATTTTGTTCAGAGGAAGTCTGGGAGGGGGCATGGGAAATCAGGCTGAAGCAGAGAAGCGTTACAGAGGGCTAACTAGTACTGCCGAATGAAGAGGTGAGTCAGGATTTTAGTAATTTTTTTTTTAACTTTATAAATACTTTAATGGGGAAATCTTTATAAATAGGGTTTACTTACACTTTAAAAGAGAGACAAATTATATATTCAGCATTCAAATCTGCAAATATAAAGCATAGTATTGTAGCACATTAGGCATATATTATAATTCTACCTCTTTAAAAAGGTAATGTTAGCACGTATAGATTATTGTAGGGTTTCATGGCATCCCTTTTAAACCAGAAACAGATACAAAATATATGTATGTAGAGCAGTACTGAACTGAAATTAGTTTACAATAGTTTCATTCTGCAACATACATCCAAGCCAGCGGTTTTCAACCTAGTTGAGACCGCGACCCCCCCTGCTCTGACGTCACGCATGACATTTCGGCCCGACATCACGTTGGGCGTCAAGTAATGACATTTGGGCTCAATGTCACCACGCAGGAATCCTTATATAAAGGGACCCGTGCTCACTACCAGCTTCACAGCGTTTTCATGACCCGTGAGAGCGTCGTTTGACCCCCAAAGGGATCGCGACCCACAGGTTGAGAACTGCTGAACTAAGCAGTCATGCAACATGCATATAAACTTTGCATAAGCACTGTAATATGTAGATTTTGTGTGTGCAATTTTAAAGGGATGAGGTGGAAACCATACACTATTCTTTTCATGCCAATATTATTTTTAAAAGAGGTAGACTATACTATATTTTAATCAAACATGTAAGTTTGAACACTGAATATTTAGCTGGTATGTATGCACTACTAGTGTTGCCAAGTTGTTGTCTTTAATTTGGATACTTATAATATGTACATTCTACATGGGGGGCTGGGAACTAGAAGTACACTGCATTGGTTTATCTTAAAGAGTTTCATAACTAAATAGCTACACAGCATGTGTTTTATATAGATTTCACTAATAACTCTTAACCATTCCCAATAAAACGGAAGATCTGTTCACTAAACTCCCATGACTAAAAGTTACCAAATACAGAATTATAATTGTATATTATAGTTTACTTCACTCTGTTAACTCTGACCACTAATAAAATACTCAGTCTTGCAGGGTAGGATATATTTTGATTAACCACTGCTCAGACTTTCATCACTGACCAAAATGGTATAGCCTAGAACTCCATTTCCCAGAATTCAAAGGGAAGAAGCTTCACTTCCCATGACAGCCTAAAATGCTGTCATGTCAGACTTACATGACCGAAATCAGGTTTTTTTTTTGTTTTTTTTTAGCTCACAGAAATCACTGACAAAAATTACAAAACATGACTTATAGGTAACTTTGAAAGATCTTTTAGAATAGTGAAAAATCCACAGGGGTCTGTCAGTAATCACTTTAAGTGAACCCTGACAGCATAAATTTGACACACGCAACATTTAACAACTAAAATATATCTGCTAAGAATCACTGCACACATCACTGTAATCTTCATATTTCAAGTATAATTTTCAGAACTACCACTTTGAGTTCTCACACGCTCTCATGACCACTTCGGCAACAGGATACAGAGAAAGGAGCAAGCACACACATCCCTTGCATAATGTGACATGCACAGTAACCAAAAAAGTGTAGGATTCAGTACTACAAGGTAGTTCAGTCTTTATCCTAGTGTGACTCTTTATGGCATAAAAAAAAGAGTCACTAATGAGCATGTGCAGAGTGCATTTTAAGGTAACATTAAAAGTCTTAAAGGAGAAATATACCCTTAAATTATATATAGCCGATTGTGCCCAGCATCAGAACACTAACTGTACTGAGGCACAATCAGTTTTCATTTCACAATCGCATGCCCAAAAACGATTTAAGCCGTAATAGTCCTGTTGAATAATTAAGAAAAGTACTGTGATGTTATATGACATTTGGACTAACAGTTCATTGGTTAAAACAAGCTTTTGAGAGATGTTCCCTCTTCATCAGGTCAGAGCAGTATGCTCAGGATTGTGAGATGGAAATCTCCCCAATGCAGCTTAGTTCCCCCCTCTATATGTGACGTAGATTGTAACAAAGTACCCAACCCCTGACAAATTTCACTGAAACAGCCCTAAACCTCATGTGCAGATTGAGGGGGAAAAAGATTTAATAAATCTGCACATATGCTTTTGGGCTGTTTTGGCAAAATTAGTTAGGGGGACGGATACTTTGTGACAACATACATCACACTCAATCAGGAAGTAGACTGCAGTGGGGAGATTTTCATCTCACAATCCTAGGCATAGGATCGTGAGAGGAAAGCTTATTGTGCCCAGTATCGGTACACTTACTGTACTGTATTGTGGCACAATCATATATATAAAATTTAAGGATATAGTTCAATGTGTTTTATTATATTTTTATATATTTAACTATTACTTATTACATAATTCTTTACTATTGTATACTTGATGAAGTGATGGCTTGGGGAAGGTGGGCAGGCTACTTATAAAATCTGCTTGGTTAACAAGGGAAACATTTCAATTCCAAAATAAATCGCTGTCGACAAAAAACAAAGAAACAAGAGAAGGCGTGAGAATCTGCTGAAAACTACCATAAAAATCTGCTTTTTAACAAAACTTACATTTATGTTGACTTTCCCCCTTTGATAACACGTGGTCAAGTTGTTTCATGCTTCCCCATTACTCCACATACATGGTAACCACTCACACCAGCCTTGGCAACCACAAGCTTAAACTGAAATGTCCCCTCATCTTTCTTCACACACAAACTGTGCACACTAACGCCTGCCAGTGCCTACTGACGGCTGCCAGCCCATACTGACGGCTGCTAGTGCCTACTGACGGCTGCCAGCCCATACTAACGCCTGCCAGTGCCTACTGACGGCTGCTAGTGCCTACTGACGGCTGCCAGCCCATACTGACGGCTACTAGTCCATACTATTGGCTACTAGTCCATACTATTGGCTACTAGTCTCATAATGAAGTGTAACCACCCGACCCCTGGCTGATAAACCAATCCAATCTTCCTCTGGACAAGCTACAGACACAGAAGCCATTTTGGTTGCTCAGCCATGTTAGTAAAATGGCGACAAAGTGGTGCGGAAGAAACGCGCCATATAACAGTCACCGGCTTCACTCAGCGTTACTCCCGGCCCACACACCTCGCCGGTTCCCCGGGGTGCTTAATACTCCCCTGCCTGTGAGGCGAGTAATACGGTCTCACAGGCAGCGCCGCATACAGTAACGGCAGGTATGGAAGGCGTTATACCGGAGGGAGAAACCGACAAATCACTTCATCAAATAATAATGAGAATGTATTTAACTGACCCGGTCACCGTAATTTTGCTCTCCGTTATCGCTCATTTTGGCGGCTCGGTTCCCAGGGAAGGACACTTGCTAAATCCCAGCGGCTAAAAGGCCCTCTGACGACTCACCGCCACGTGACCGGGCTGCCTGTACCAGGTGACCTCCCAGCGTGCACTGGGGGCGGTGAAATAAAAGAGAGGGAAATGGCTGACTTTGCCTCATACCGCGCGCTGTGATGACCCTGTAGTAGTTGTGGCTTTGCGCTTATTGTCTGTTTTCTTTATTGCTTTACAAGTATTATGTCTGATTACATGATTACTCTTTGCTAGGTGTAATAAGGGAGACGTGTGCAGTTTATACAGGTTATTTGGGGGTGGGTAATTATAGTGGATAGCTGCAGGGGATTTCTATATAGCAGTGATAGTAGCAGAGGGGGGTGATAAGAGAGGGCTGTTGTAGGAGTGTTAGGTGGGTGGTTGGTCCTCTGGGGTATTTCTTTTATAAGGCTGAGTGGGGTCAGTGCTGGGGGTGGGGGATCATTTCCACCTAGCAACATTTTTTAAGAGGTAAATACTGTTGGGGGTATTTATTCCACTGACCTAAATAATGTAAATATAGGGTGCAGTTCTGGAGGGGAGAGGTGGACATTTAATTCCCCTGTGCAGGAATGAGAACATTTTGATTCAGGTGTATTGCTTACATGAGAGGGCCCTTGCAAGGTTTGCAGGAATTAATTGCCCATGGACGGCTGACAGATTAGGCCATCTCTCAGGGTTAGTTCTTATTCCTCCTACTGGGCCACTAGAGGGTGTATGTCTCCAGCTGCTTTACTGGAGAGGCATTTATTCCTACATGTAGGGAAGATATACAGGTGTATGTATTTATGGACCTATGACTCCACAGCTCTTATTGTCCTGTGTATGTAAGTCTTCCTCCCACTTAGATTGTAAGATCCTTGGGGCAGGGACCTCCAACCTCTTGTGTCAATCACAAACTAGCACTTAATTTGATGTATCCTTGTGATATTTTACTTGTATTGTTTAATGCACTTTTCCCTTGTCTGTATTGTACTTGTATTGCTGAATAGTACAGCGCTGCGTAAACTTGTGGCTCTTTATAAATAAAGTTATACATACATTGCTGTAGTGTAGGCTTACATTCGGGGTGCACTGCATAAGTTTATTCCTTTCCGAAAGCTAATAAATAGGGCAGCTCCCACAGCCTTTTTTTCCCCCCCCAAAGAAAGATAACAAGGAGATAACTGGTGCATTATTTATATATCTTCTAGTGCCATCCAACATAGAATCTATGGCACTTCCTTATCTAGGGAAGTGGTGGGACTATGGACATATAGCAGCGGTTCTCAACCTACCTAATGCCACAACCACCGCGATGATGTTATCACACCAGGCATATCAGTTTGGTTGGGACTGCCTGGAAAAAGAGGAGCAGCATGTTTGGATGGTTTTAGGCGACCCCTGTAAGAACTTTGTTTGACACCCCCCCCAAAGGTGTCAGAACCCACAGGTTAAGAACTTCTGAGGTACAGCATCTAGAACCCAGATGGTCCCTAAAATAAGTATATCCCTTTACCTCTACACTCCCCCTGTAGCCACTGATTGTCTAAAATGTATTTTTAATCACCCCCATAAATCTCCAAGGATGGCATATTTAATCCTTGCTCAGTGTGTGTATTTTTTTTTTTTTTTTAGGGTTATTTGCTAAAGTGCAAATAGTCATAAAAAGGAGTGAATTCACCACTTCCCCATATTCTGCAATGTGGCAAATTCGCCAGCTAGCAGTTGCACATTAGACGGCTAGTGACGCAGTCCCTACTTTACTATGGGAATATTGTTGCAGTCACTTATTTATCACTTATGTGGGGGATTCGCCATCTAGTCAATAAGGAATAGAGAATCAGGGTGTAGCCACCTGAAGTGAATTCACTTAGGCGAATTCGCACTTTAGCCAATAACCCTCTTTTAGTGCATAGTTAACTCCCTTATGGCATTTTCAATAAAGAGTAATTTGGTGTGCATACCACCCTGTCTTTTTCTTCTCTTTTCTATATTTAACATTGTAATTGTGGCACCCACCTTATGATGTTAAATACGTTTTTTTACATTGTTTAGTATGTGTGCTAGCTTTATTTGTATGGCAAAAAATCTGTATAACACTTTGTTTTCAAGTGATGCATAGAAATAACTGCCATGCATACCCAAGTAGCATTTTTTGTGGACAATATATGAAAGATAAGTGGTCAAAAATAGTTTTAAAAAAATTGTAATACCTTGCATGTTTTGCGCAGGAGTCCCTTTAGCAATTTTGATGAAATAGAAATGTTTTCTCACATTAGAAAGTGGAAACTGTCGCCACTGTAATAATGTGACATTGCATTTACAGAAACTTAAGAAAATAGGAATGTCATGCAATATAATGCACCCTCCTTTTTGTTCAGACTCAGGGGGGAATTCATGAAGCTCCGAAGTGAGGCGCGTAGTGTTTGCCTCACTTCGGAACAACTGACATGCGCATGCTGATGTCCTGCACGCGGACATCAGCACGCGCATTAAAGGGATTCCCCTCCCGGCGAGGAGACTCTTATGCTCTCGCCGGGAGGGGAATCCCTTTAATGCGCGTGCTGATGTCCGCGTTCAGGACATCAGCATGCGCATGTCAGTTGTTCCGAAGTGAGGCAAACACTATGCGCCTCACTTCGGAGCTTCGTGAATTCCCCCCTCAGTTGTTTCCCCTCTTCTTGTATGTACTTAAACTCAGTAGCATGATGCTGGGTTTAAGAAAAGGAATAAGAGATTCTGAACAAACAATATTCAGTATTTAAAAAACTGCAACTGCAAAACTCTTAGAATATCATGGTCTACAACAGGGGTCCTCAACTGCTGGTACGCAGACCTTTGGTACCGAATCGGGGACTGCTGGTCAAAAACATAACTTTAGGATTCAAAGGCGAACAATCCTTTAGATAAATTGCTTAAAAAAATAAATAAAAACAAACTTAATTGAAGAATCAAGACATTTCAGTACTGTACACTTTTTTTATTAAATGTTACATGATACAACAATAACGTCTGATCCAGGTTTTCAAGTCTACCATGGGAAATGAGAAGCATAAAATGCAAATCCCTATTCACCAATGTGAATACATTTGTTATCTAGTCTAGGATAAAACATAAAATGTATTAGCCTGGATTTGGGACAATACTAGATATTTATTCACTTTCCATTTCTTCTTGGGTAGAATTCTGCATAACCATCATATGGGACTCTCAGGAGTCTTTTGTTAGACTTGACTAAATGGCCGTCTTCTATGGTTATTAAATAGGACAGAAACATGATGGAGGTTTCATCTTAAAAAAAACAAGTCTATAGAACCAGCTACAGCAATCTCAATTATTTCAGGTCATTTCACATTCATATTGTGGTAGAGAATATAATTATCCCTGTTCATAATTTTACCACTCCATAAACTCAACAAAAAAATAGACCAAATTGTAGGTTAAGTTATTCCACTCTTTCCCCTTGTGCACTGCAATCTTCTGCAGGAATAAGGAGTACTACACTAGATGATTTTTCTCTGAGGTCATTAGGAAGAGTCTGATTAAGTTAACTATTTAGAAGAGATGGGACCAGCAGAAAGGCTGTGATTTAAGTTAGTGGAGATAAACATAAGTCAAAATGTAAACATTTTAAGAAATTAAAGACCATTTTATTTTAAATGGTTTATTTTTTGTTTTTTACAGTGCAGCATCAAATGCTCAGATCTAAGCCTTAGACAGTAGTGATTTTTGATAAGTCAGGACGATAAAAAATAAAAGTTGAAACTCTGGTAAAAAGGACATACAGTTTTAAATATTGAACTTGGTAACAATGTAAATTCACTAATTTCAAAGGAATGTAGTACAAATGTTCTTTCAAAAAAAGAAAATAAATTATATGAAGGCATGAACAGTAAACAATTACTTATTCTAACCAGGCTTCTGACTTTCTACATTCATGATCCATATGCCACGCTCTTCCTAGAGACCCCTTGAATGATAAAACGGCCATTTTAAGAGTTCATTGCTGTAGAAATTAGAACATTCCTCCTCCCATCCCGCCACCCATTCCTCCCATGCCCCCCATTCCAGCCATGCCACTATCTTTTTCTTCCTTTGGAATCTCTGTTACAACTGCTTCAGCTGTTGATAATAGAGAAGCTACACCTGCTGCATCCATCAAAGCAGTCCTTACAACCTAAAGGAAAAAAAAAAAAAATATATATATATATGTTAACCTAAAACCTTCCTGACACATGAGCACCAAGGAATAAATTAGGTCATGAAAGCAGTAAAAGCATCTCCAAAACTCAGCGATATTACGTATTTCTAAAGCTACTTTATAAATTCTCTTAAAGGAACACGCTGGTCAAAATTGAAAAAAAAACCAAAAACACACATTTACTAGTTTATGCTAATTATTAACTTTAAGTAAATACGGTTCTTTTTCAATTTTGGCCAAAAAGTTCACTTTCTTGCCTATAAAGAAGTGCTGTCCAGCATTTCCTTGTTGTATACTCCATCTTCTTTCTCTGCTGGCGACTTTATGTCGTCCTGAGTCTGCAGATCCCCTCCGAGTAGTGCAGCCCTCTCCAGCCGCACTGACTGGGAAGCCCCGCACCGGCATTTCCTAACAGTCACATGGGAAAGCTTGCAAGTCATCGACGCGTCCCCTCCCTTGATGACATGCACATTCTTCCATGTGACCATTAGCACATGCCAATGCAGGGCTTCACAGTCAGTGCGGCTGGAGAGGGCTGCGCTACTCAGAGGGGATCTGCAGACTCTGGACGTCATAGAGTCGCTGGCAGAGAAAGAAGATTAAGTATACAACAAGGAAATGCTGGACAGCACTTCTTTACAGGCAAGAAAGTGAACTTTTTGGCCAAAAAAGTATTTACTAAAAATTGGTAATTAGCATAAATTAGCAAATGTGTTTTTTCAATTTTGGCCAGAGTGTTCCTTTAACATTACATACTGTTTTTAGGCACTACAAAAAATAGCATGTTGATTATTGCACTGCTCCCCACCCCCTAATTAACAAATAAACAATAGATTATATATCCACTCTTATGGACCAATAGTGAATGAAATACCATTAATTTAAATAGTTACCTTGGTGGGATCAATAATTCCTTTTTCTACCATGTTTACAAATTCTCCAAGCATAGCATCGTATCCAATATCAATAGGGCTCTGTAGGATTTTCTCTACAATTAATGATCCTTCTACGCCTGCATTCTTTGCTATTGTCATTGCAGGTATCTTCAGTGTTCGCCGTATGATTTCAATTCCTGTTACCCACCAAACAGGGGGAAAAAAAAAAGTTGTCAAATACCCTAAAGCCTGACAATATACTGAACAGTTTTATACAATGCCAAAATACAATTACTGTACAAACTGAGAAATGTTGGTTGAGAACTGTACATTTATTTAGGAAGAACGTCTTAATGATTGTAAGCAGATAAGTATCAGACCAAAATATCTTACCAATTTTCTGATCTTCATTAGCTGGGACAAGACTATCTAAAGCTGGTATGCAACGCAGCAAGGCACAGCCACCTCCTACAACGATTCCTTCCTCAACAGCTGCACCAGTTGCATTTAATGCATCAGTCACTCTGTCTTTCTTTTCATTGACTTCAACATCACTAGTTCCTCCAACCTATTAAAATATAATAGATAAGTAGCTGTTAATCATCAAGTTTTCAAATTGCTTAGAAATGTTAAAAACAAAAATTTTTCATGCTAGACTGACTTGGCTTAGATCCACTGAAGGTTTCACTATTGCTTTGTACATTAAAAGTGGACCTGTCAGGTCCACTTAAAAGACTGTTTTAAGAAACATGGAAAGGTCTTAGCCGAATTGCCAGCATTCTCCGACGATTGGGCAGGGTCTCTGATACGAGGCACCCAATGAGCAGCACGCAGTGTAACATGAATTGCATCTTTTGGGATTATCCCCAAACATCTGAATAAAGTGAAATATAACTAGGATAAGAGTGGAAAACAATGTTTTCTCAAGTTAAATTTACCTTTATAACAGCAACACCGTCAGACAGCTTGGCCAATCTCTCATTTAATTTCTCCTTTTCATATTCACTGTTGGTGGATTCCAGTTGTTCTTGAATTTCTTGGATACGTTTCTCAATATGAGTTTTGTCACCCTTTCCTTTTAATAACATTGTGTCATCCTTTGTAACAATAACTTCACCTATTTTTCCAAAATCATGAGGCTGAATATCTTCAATATTTAAACTCAAGCCTTCCTCCCCAAAAACCTAGTTAAAATATCAATGAAAAGAATTAGTTTTCCTCAAAGGAAAAAAAAAATGTATACAGGAGATTCTTCAAGGAAAATTAGTGTAATTAGTATACTTTTTTTGTATGCATAAAACTGGCATTAACTCAGTTTCAAGCTTACCACATGAACAATGGGTACATTCTGAATTTTTGTCACTAAGCTTTACAAAACAAACAAAAAAAACACTTATTCAAACATGCAAAGTTCAGTTCTACAACATAACATACAATTAGGGGAATATAACTATTAAATAGGTTTTCACTTTCAGGCACTCTTTCTTAAAAGAAAGTCTTGGCACAAACAGGGCAATGAAGAATAGAGAAAAGTTGTACTGTGGATGAGGGTGTTCTTATTTTAAAGGGAAAGTAAATTAATCACCAAAAGGTAGGTAGGTGTGTGTCTCTATGTGTATGTATAAAATATAAGGATGGTTTAACAGTCTCTGGATTTAATGAGATGTACCTAAACGCATGTTGCTATAGCATTATACCCTTGTCTGTTACTGGTATACACTTAGTTATGTGCCAGTTCCAAATAAACTTGTCAATTACAATTTACACATTATGAGCAAGAAACATTACACCTAAACATGCATAAAACAGTGAAACTATTCACATCCATGATATGATTGCAGATATAGCAACTTCACTTGTCCTAGAAGTTACCAGGAAACACCTGTATTTTATGTCAGCAGTTAAAGGCTCTGGACTGTTACAATCAAATTTGATTCCACTAGAAGTAATATCGATAATTAAATTCTCACTAAGATCATTAACTCCAGGAGGATAAGACAATTGCATATCAAACTAAATGTCAAATTAATTGTTGATATCATACCAGTATTTCCAGAATTGAAACTACACTTCTAAATGAAAAAAAAAAAAAAAAATATATATATATGTTTTTTTTAACTCACTGCTCCGCCAGATGCAATTGCCATGTCTTTAAGCTGGTTCTTTCTGTTATCTCCAAAGCCAGGAGCTTTTACAGCAACCACCTGCAATCCAACCTTTAACCTACAAAACAGATGCAAAGCATGTAAAAGTTATGCATCTGCTATGTTTTGACACATACATCAAAATGGATGTTGATATTTGATCTGCAGATACGTTCCAAATCCACCTGTGGAGTAATGAACAATGGAATAGAAGAACAATTTATATAGAAGTATATTGGTTTATACAATGCAGTATACTCCAGTGGGGCATCAGGTAGTACATATCTTTTTTAATATACAAATTTAAAACATTTTAATATATAATATTTTCATATATCCATACATCTGTTAAGCTCACCTGTTTAACACCAGTGTGCTTAAGGCCTCCCCATCAACATCTTCAGCTACAATAACTAGTGGTTTACGATGAGCATTGGCAATTTCAAGAGCAGGAACAATAGACTGAATGCTGGAGATCTTTTTTTCACTAAGTAAGAGATAAGCATCCTGGAATTCACATTTCTGGCCTAAAAATAAACAAATAAATTATATTCAAATCTGTGTTCCAAATATTCTAAATTGTGTACAGAAAGAAAAGATATTTATCTTAAAAGAAAATAAATAAAAATAATCAGGTTTTGGGGCACACCTGTATATGCTTTATGTAAAGCAAAATAGAAAACAATGGGACTGGGTGAGCTCTGTTTAACAACATACTTGCTATAAGTAAAACTAAAAACAGACAGGAAGCAATAAAATTCATGAATTTATGTAATTGCTTTTAAGAAAATAAAAAATTTAAATAAAAAAAAAAAAAAAAAAATTCATGAATTTAACTTCAACATAACATTTATACAAGTGCTATATTACAATAACTTCCATTAGATTAGGGATGGCTCAGAAATTAGCATATACCAGCAAGTTGAATTGGAAAAACAACTTTTTCAACTGAAAGACTACCTAATTTATGCTCAATAACATTGTACAGACCCAAATATTTTACCCCACCAAATTTATTAAAATACAAGGGAAGCCTCCTAAATTTGTTTTGTACTCAGTTCACAGAAAAAAGTAGCCTCCCAGCAATGAAGCACAGACTCATCCATAGGGATGCTAGCTAATGCTGACTCAAGAGCATACCTCCATGTGTAGCGGTGACAGGGCAGGACCTAGCATTATATGGAATTCATTATGGGGGTAATTCACAATAGTGTGAAGTGAGGTGCATAGTCTTCTCCTCACTTCGCACTGACTGATATGTGCTCACTGATGTCCTGCGCACGGACATCAGCGAGCGCATATCAGTCTGTACGAAGTGAGCCGAAGGCTTCGGAGCTCACTTTGCACAATCGTGAATTTGCCCCTATGTTTTGTTGAAGACACAGTCTATGGACGTAAGGAAGAGTGTGGAAATGATAGCTGGTGGTACTGGGGACAAATCTTTACAACGCAAAAAACAAACCAGGAAAATTATTTTCCTGTTCTGAAAGAAAGAAGAAAAAAAAAAAAAGCAAGCATCATAACCAAATGGTACAATGCAGTGGCTGGATAATTAACTGCACCAGTAAATCATTCCAAAAATAAAATGGGTAAAACCAAGTATGAAAATAAAAAACTATTTTACATACCTTTAGCTGTATTAATAAAGTATGGAGAAATGTAACCTCTGTCAAATTTCATTCCTTCAATTATCTCCAATTCATCATGAAGTGTTTTACCATCCTATTTACCAAAACATTTAGAACACAGAATTAGTTAATGTTTACATGATAAGAGACCATATACTCTTTTCTGCCCGACAGCATTTTTTTTTTCATTTTAGTATAAATTAAGCATTCTAATGCTTCCACACTCAATCATTACTATGGGGACACATTTTCAAAGCTTCATACCTGCTTTAGAATGTGTTTGATGCAAATGCTCAACTCCAAACACATTTGAATTGAGTCATGTAATGCAATTTAACAGCATTTTTCTAGTGATTATCAAGATGCCATTTTTAAGGAGATGCCAAATAGTAGGTGACATACCTTATAAAACTTGATAGGGATGAATAGTTTACGGGTGTCAAACCAACTAGCAGAAATGCAACATTGCAGCATGCTAAGGGTTTGACACCATGAACAGATCACTTAATGTAAATGTTCAAATGTTAGAAAACAATGCAATAATAGCAAATGAGTAGGTCCACATGCTTGCATGCAAACACAAACTCCTTACAAAGTCTACAAATTTACATATTGATAACCAAATAGGTAAAACAAAAAAAAAAAAAAAAGTGCTACTTTGGACTTACTTTAACTGTAATAACACCTTTACGACCAACTTTTTTCATTGCATCTGAAATTATTTTGCCAATTTCTTGGTCCCCATTTGCAGAGATGGTAGCAACCTAAAAAAAAAGTTCTTTCTTGTTTAAATAATCCTACTTCAGTTCTTCCACATCCAAACAACTTTTATTAACTTTATATTTAAAAACAGAATTTCTGCTTTTGCACATACTCATTAACAGAGTTAATATGTATTTTGACATAGTTCCTGTATTCACAAGAAAGGTCTCAAGGTGCTTCAGAGTGGTCACCACTGAAATCAATGGAAAGCATTTTACTGGGATATTTAGGTCTGCTTTAATGCCATATCTGTCATTGCCCTAATGTTTGCAGACATCTTGTAGCTGTTACTCAACAGCTACAAAAAATTCCCTATCAACCACTAATCAGCTCAGACTGACAAAACAGCACACCACAGCCAAAAATGCAAAGTGTTGCATAAAGTAAAGATGCATTTATAAATATTAATTCAGATAATCTCATATTTAAATTCTCAAGTATTGCTTGAGACTTGAGAAAGGGAGGACAGACCTCTTGAAAGCTCGCCTAGCTAAACTGACTGTTAGTCCAAAAAGGAAAAAAAACAAAAAAACAAACAAAAAAAAAAAAACTTAAGAAGGGGGTTTGTCATTTTTGTAATACACTATAATAAAGTTTATAATGTTTTGTTTTGTTTTGTTACTATTTATTTTCAAGCTGAAATAAACACACACAAACTCTGAATTTTCAGTTGTCGCAAAAAACAGAAAATGTGCAGTTTGTCCAAAAACAAACAAGGCTGCTTGCTGTAGACGCCAACACTTACAGTTCAACAATATTATCAAAATAGTTGAATACTAAATCAGCATGAAAGAGGTGTCTAAGATTAGACAAACAACACATTTTACTCATGTATTTTTAGATAGAATTAAATTAAAGTGACAGTGTGAGAGTCACTGTGAGCCAGTAGAGCAGTTAATAAGGGGTTGGGGGAGAGGAGTCAACAATGCATGATGGGATCTTAAATCACTCATATAATATAGGACCGCCACAGCATTTGGCAGTACGCTGTCTGCATCCTGAATATAAAGTGTTGAAAATTACCTGAGCTATCTCTTCTGGAGTCGTAACAGGTTTGGATTGCTTCTTTAATTCTGCAATTACAGCATCTACTGCCAGCATCACGCCTATATAGTGCAAACAAACATACAGTGGTAAACATGGCATAGCAAATTTAACTTCTTGGCAACCCCCTTGTGAAATTGCAGAGCAATATAAATAACCTATCAAAATACAATGTATTGGGGGCAGTAAAACACGTGAAAGGCACTCTATCAAGTAAACTAGGAAAACACATTTGGAAAGTCTGTTGAAGTTCATGTGCTGCATAACTTTCTAATGGGGAGTTAGACCTCAGTGCTTTAAGTTTTATTGTGCTCTTATCCATCTTTAAAGTATTTAAAAAAAAATAGATTTCTAGTTCACAAAAATATATTGAAATTTAGCCTATTTTATGTTTTGGCTAGCTAGGGTCATTCATGTTCATTTTATTCTGCTAGAATTACGTTATACAAATAATTAACAAAAAATAAAAGATATCTTCTAAATAAATCATTGGAATCATTAAATTCATAACTGCTACAGTTCAATGGGACCTGCCTTTAACAAAAAGTCGCCTTTTTTGAGCAGTTTCAAACCATAACATGCCAGTGAATCAAGGCCAAATACACAAGTGTCAGTGAGCAGATGGAACGCAACCAGCCATTGGAATATTCCCCTTCTTGGCCATTGGAATATTCCCCTTCTTGGCTTGGTTGTTAGCTTTAGCTAAGTCAGACAACAGTTTCAGAAGATACTATATATTCTTTTGAACACGTTTACTATTACTTAACTATAACAACTGCTTACCTCTTCTAATTTCTACTGGATTTGCACCTTTGCTGATTTTTTCAAAGCCTTCTTTAGCTATTGACCTTGCAAGAACAGTTGCAGTAGTAGTCCCATCTCCCGCCTCTTCATTTGTGTTGTTTGCTACATCTTGCACTAACTTGGCACCAATATTTTTATATTTATCTTTCAAATCAATTGCTTTTGCAACTGTAACACCATCTTTAGTTACTTTTGGACTTCCCCAACTTTGCTCAATGATAACAGTTCTACCCTACAGAAAGAAAAAGGAGGGAAAATCAACATTACAAATGAAGCAAAGAGTTGTCTATGTAATGATTAAATGAAAATGTTTTAAGACTATACTGGCAAAAAGCCAATCTAAATGGATAGGGAAAGTATTCAGAACCACTATATCTCACAATTGATATAAAAAAAAATGTACAGAAAAAACTTGCATCAGGGTCTCAGATTCTACATTTTTGGATGGCTGCACCTCTGTGCTCAGAGAAACAACTCTACCAATAGAATCAAATTTCCAATGTACTTATACTGTCAAATCCAGTTATCCATTTAATTCTGCGCTGTAGGCTATTACGGGGTATTTGAGGCATATTCTTAGCAATTTGTCTTAAATTTTGTGGCAACTTGTGAAATACAGCTTGTGAAATTAGCCTTATTGTTCTAAATAAAAGCCTAAAATAAGATTTAATTATAAGATTTTTTTTTTTTTTTTTTTTTTTTTTTTTTTACACAAGATAATTTTCAAAAGGAAATGTAGTTCCAAGGACGACTATTAAGTTGATTTAGTGGACAAGTACAAATGAAGTACTGTCTGACAAATTTAAGTGGCAACAAAACTCGTTCCTAAGCCAACAAATTTGGAGTGTTTGCCTTTACAGAAATACATCATGTAGGTTTTAATAAATACAAACTGATAAAAAAAAAAAAAAAAATGATCAAGATGAAGCTTTCACAAGAAAGACAAATAGTAATATTTATGAGCTGTGACATCATAGAGCTTTACCTTCGGTCCCATGGTCACAGCCACAGCATCAGCTAAAAGGTCAACACCTTGAAGCATAAGTGCTCTTGCCTCGGCACCAAACTTGACATCTTTAGCATAGCAGCGTGTCAAATGCGGAGCCAGTGCTCTGGACACTGGTCTCACGTGACGTAGAACTTTGGATAATCGCAGCATTTCTAAAAGAAAAAAAAAAAAAAATTAAAATCAATACGTATGTATTTTTGACATTCTTGTATGGTTTTTTAAAGATACAATAAAGGATGGAATACATTCTGTAGAGATAGGCAGAAGTATTTTAGTATATTTCAAAAAGTTAATCATACATCAACAGATTACAATTAAAATGTTAGGGACAGGTAAAATGGAAACTTCTCCGAAACTGCAATATTGTACATCTATAGAATCAATGAAGGGATGCTTTGACCTAATCAAAACAAAGGGGGTAATTCAGCATAGTGCGAAGTGACCTCCAGATCCTTCTCCCTCGGGACGCTAGTTTGCAATCCCCAGTCCTGCGCTCCACCAGGCATTTTTTTTTTTACTGGTGGAGCGCTGGATCCGACACAGAGGGAGTCCTAGCTGACTCCCTCCATGCAAAGAGGAGGGCTCCTGTGACCCGATCAGTCCCAGGAGCGCATGTGATCAGTGCTTTCGGGTTCCTTCTCCTCCTTAGTGCTGCCGGCTGCAGCAGCAACAGCACAGCTGCCGATCTTTGGGGAGGGGGGGGGGGGG
>WMED01000475.1:0-34713 GCA_019650415.1 Pipa parva
CCCCATTCCGTTCAACACCCCCATTTCTCCATGGCAATTTCATCCACAAAATCCACTCACCCAATCACATGTATTTGGCCAATAGTGTCAGCGTGTACAAAGTTTCATGGGAACTCTCTTGATAAAGTATAGTAGATATAATTTGCTTTTGTCCGCCAGCAGTCATTCCTCATGGCTGTATTAAGCATCCCACCCAAGAACCGGCTATTTCATGTATGCAGTATCCCACATGATAATGAATTGTATAATGTAAATACAACAAAACGATAAAAAAAAAAAAAGTTTGCAAGCAGGGGACAGGGGAAAGGGGACATGCATCAAAAAGAAAAACAACAAACTGTAAAGAGAAAAACATCAAAGACTGCCAGGAAGGACAGGTTGATTTAACTTTGCTGCAGGAGGGACAGGTTGACTTAACTTTGCTGCAGGAGGGACAGGTTGACTTAACTTTGCTGCAGGAGGGACAGGTTGACTTAACTTTGCTGCAGGACGGACAGGTTGATTTAACTTTGCTGCAGGAGGGACAGGTTGACTTAACTTTGCTGCCGGAGGGACAGGTTGACTTAACTTTGCTGCAGGAGGGACAGGTTGACTTAACTTTGCTGCCGGAGGGACAGGTTGACTTAACTTTGCTGCAGGACGGACAGGTTGATTTAACTTTGCTGCAGGAGGGACAGGTTGACTTAACTTTGCTGCCGGAGGGACAGGTTGACTTAACTTTGCTGCCGGAGGGACAGGTTGACTTAACTTTGCTGCAGGAGGGACACGTTGACTTAACTTTGCTGCATTCCACCATTATCAAATGAGATAAGGTTAAAAAAATGAAGCTAATGGAACATGACAGTAGCATTTCAAATTTCTATAAGAAGAATTATAAAACAAAGAAACTTTCTATACCTCATCGTTTTTTTTTATAGAAAAAAAATAGATTTCATTTTTAAGATGGTTGATTCTTTAAAAAAAAACAACATAAAATTAGTGCCTAAAATTATGGTGAATCGTGTGCTACAACATGAGGATTTTTGTATATGAACTCTTCAAGCTCTAAACAAAAATATAATCATAAAAGTGAGTATGGCTTTCATTCTTTTTATTGACAATTGCTGCTGTAGTATGGACAATATTTTCTGCTATGATTGATATGAAAATATTTGCCTGACTGCCATAACCAACATCAAGAGTCATAAGTTCTCTGTTACATGGTATCAGGGTATGTGCATATTATGCTCAGAAAGATCGAAAGGCAAAAGAGCAATGAAACATATGCTTAAGTTTGTTTAATGATAAATGAGCCCTTCTCCCATAACATACTCTGGATTACACTTCATTCACTTGCTTCAGGGAAGGACTTACAAATGTGTTTGCTACATTCAAAATTTCCTTGCATAAAACTGCTTCCCCAATATAAAGGTCCTCAGCTTTTTACAGGCAAAGTTTTCTTTAAATCAGTGACTGTATTTCATATTAACAGGCCCTAGTACTGGATCTGCACAGGGTCCCATACCCCCTGCAGCACCCCTCCCCTGCGGTGTTTGGTAGGTGCTTCAGAACTGTAAAGGCTACTGCTATTACTTAATCCTAGCATGCCCCTGCTTTAAATATGCTTTGTTGTAATTAACATGTATTGTAGCTGGTAAACAACAACAACAGAGGACTCTTATACAGTATATGGAGCATATTTATAAAGGATTGCAATTTAAGCTGTTTTTTCCCATTTTATCTACATTTTCAAGACAGGAAAATTTAGATTCATTTTTTTTCATAAAAACGGAATGAATAGATTATTTTACTTATGTCATTTCTGCTCATCCAGTGTCCTTACTTCCCTTCTCCTGCTCGCTCCTAAATGCACGCTTCTTGAATAAAACCACATTAATTCACAATTCACATTTGAGGTTCTTGCTTTCCAACTTTTCTATCCCCTACCTCTACGTGTTACTGTTGTATACAGGCGGCCCTATGCTTCCTCACCTACTGCCTTTCTCTCAGACTTTGAGTCCTGGCTCTCCTTTTTCTATCTAATGATAGTCCTGCACTAATTACAGGGGACGTCAACTGCAAAATTGATGACCCCTCTCTGTCTTGGCCCTTACGGCTTCTCCAACTAACCTCCTCATTTGACCTTCAACAGTAGACCAACTTTAGCACCCACAAGGATGGCCATTATCTAGATTTGGTTTTTACTCTCTCAGCTCTTAATATTTGTCCTTTCCCTCTTTCTGATCACTACCTTGTAAACTCTCCTCTTCCACCTCCACTAACCCCTAAAACATTTAGTTGAGACACACATGCTGTCAACCCGCAGGTTCTCTCCTCTCCCCTCTGCTCAAGCCTCTCCTCATTTGTCCCCTTTTAACTGGCCTTCCAGTTTCCCATCTTTCCCTGCTCTAGTCTATTCTAAATTCTGCTGCTAAAATATTCACCCTCTCCCCAGAAGTCTCCATAACCCAGGCCGCTGGAGGTAGAGTCTGGGTGAGGCTGGGCAGCATCAGGATTTCCTCAGGAAAACAATAGACTAAAAACAATACATGGCCCTGCGGGCAATCAGCGGCTCTGTGGGGAAATATGTGGCTCTGCTAGGTGATTTGCATCTGCTGGGGAAATTAGCACCTTTGTGGGGAAATACGCGGGTCAGCGGGGCAATGTGCGGCTCTGTGGGGCAATATGCTGCTCTGCGGGTCAATATGCGGCTCTGCGGGTCAATATGCGGCTTTATGGGCTACTGGCGCATCTGTGATTTATTTTTTATTATAGAAATACATAATTTCTATACATACAAACGATGTATAGAAATTATAATAATTCTCCTGAAGAAGCTGCTAACAGAATGCAGAGAAATGCGTTGAGAGACTTTTACAGATTTTACTTGATATGCTCGTTTACATAAATCGTTTGTGAGTATATTTCTTTTATGTTTTTTCATCTCATTAAAATGGTATTACACTATTTTAGATCCTTTTGTTTTCCAATTTGATATGAGCATTTGGAGCTTGAGATTACCAATATTTGAGTTCAGATTTGAAGCTGCAGTTATATCTATCAGTACACCCTGTGAAGCCTGGATTATCGATATTTTATTACGGTTGTGTATTTTTTGTACATCTGGTGAGTTTACACTACTGGAGTGCCAGTCACGTGTGTTTTCCACAGAAGTGGTTTATTCATCCTGTATATCCTTCACTGGCACATTCCTTATTTGTATACATTGATTGAGTGCAGCAGACCTTTCCTTTCTTAATTTATATATATGTGGATAAGGCGCTATTGTGCCTCCATTTTTTTGCGCTTTTCCTCCATAGATTTAGGCCCTTATTCACCAATGTGCGAAGTGAACCGCGATGTGTTCGATTCACTTCGCACATTGTATTATGCGCATGCTGATGTCCGCGCACAGGACATCAGCATGCGCATAATACAATGTGCGAAGTGAGTCGAACACATCGCGGCTCACTTCGCACATTGGTGAATAAGGGCCTTAATCTCTTCACCATTGAATTTTGTGGGGCATGTGAACATCCTCTTCGTTGGAACGGCTACATATTATTGGACTTATTTTTATTTGATGGTGTTTTATTTTTTAGCACTACCTTTATATTTTCATTTCTTACATTTATCAGTGTTAAACCTCATTTGCCACTTTCCTGCCCAAGTTTCCAGCGTATCTAGATCCCTCTGTAATAAAGTACTCTCCTCCTTTGTATTAACCGCTTTACAAAGTTTAGTATCATCTGCAAAAATTGAGATTTGACTATGTAATCCCTCGGCAAGGTCATTTATAAATATGTTGAAGAGAAGAGGACCCAAAACTGACCCCTGGGGAACCCCACTATTAGCAGTAACCCAGTGTGAGTATGTATCATTTATAACCACCCTCTGTTTCCTACCACTGAGCCAGTTACTAACCCACTTACACACATTTTCCCCCAGTCCAAGCATTCTCATTTTATGTACCAGCCTTTTACGTGGTGCTTTATAAATAAAAATATACATACATAAACATTCATATACATTTCTGAGTTGAAGATTGTTATTTTGCCAGTAAAAATGTAATTTCCATTTTTGATTCCATTTAAAACAAAATTTTCAAACACTATTGCTAAATATGCCCCATATCAAGTTTTGTCAAAAACATTCCATCGCAAAAGTGCCATTTCTGCAAAAAAAAAAAGGCGTCTATTAAATGAAGGCTTGAGATAGAGTCAGATTATGGCTGCTGCCCAGGATCCAACCACTGACAGGGGGCACAGTTCCTTGCCATAAAAGTATCATTTTAAGGTATTTGGAGAAAGGTTGGTCCCTAACCACTTATGTACCTAGAATCCTACTGTGTCTTATTCCATCACTGTTGAGATGGTCTTATTTTAAGAAATAAGTGGAGGAGCCATTAACAGAATATAAATGTGAACATAAGGAGCTTGTGGAAAATTTTTGGACAATGAAATAGGTCCGTGCTATAATCGCATCCTCTAAGGTTGTAAATCCCACAGTATATCTACATCTCTTGATCTTCCATGAGGCTATGGAATAACCACAACAGAGTGGTCTAGTATAGGGTTAGTGTTAGAGGGAAGCACGTGCCTGAATGTTTCTAAGTGCAGAACTAATAAATAGGATATAACTGCCTACAATGCACAGAATATATAATGCTAACTAAACACGTTAAGGTAAAGGGCACTATTCTATCTAACACAGGGATGGCGAACCTATGGCACGCATGCCAGAGAGGGCACGCGAGAAGTCACCAAACCCTGCCTTCAGTACAGGCCACAGACCCGATCTGACAGTTTTTCAGGCCGGATCCGTGGCCTGCACTGAAGAAGCGCACACAAACAGGGGAGATCTCCTCCCCACGACGCGTGGGCGCTCCTCCCCCCGGCGCTGGCGTGATGACGTCACTCACCAGTGCCGGCACTGTGGGGGATGCGCTCGAGGGTGATTTCATACAAACCACAACTCCCTGAAGCAGAAGAGCCCAAATATGTATCCACAGCATGCACTAACACCCACTGCGCTCTGCTGGTTATCTGCTGGAAATTGATAACACCTGTCAAGGTAGAGTACCAGATCATGCAAACCATAGACCTCATGCCTAAGTGCCTCTACCTGCATTTATAGATAGAAACAGGCAAAGCTAATTTAATTTCATGATTATTTTTAATGATGACTGGATATGATTGCTATATGAACTAGGCCTCTGTCCCTCTGTTATGCCACACATGTGTTAATGGACTATTGTAAGATTTGTTTAGGTTGTTTTTGGTGCTTTACAACATTATATTTTAGAATGTCTTTGGTTTGGAATATGCCAGAGAGGGCATGCAGAGCTGTCACCAAACCCCTGCCTTCAGTACAGGCCACGGACCCGATCTGACAGTTTTCAGGCCGGATCCGTGGCCTGCACTGAAGAAGCGCACACGAGCAGGGGAGATCTCCTCCCCAAGACGCGTGCCCTCCTCCCCCCGGTGCTGGCATGATGACATCACTCACCAGCACCGGCACTTCGGGGGATGCGCTCATGGGTGACGTCACCTTTTTGCCACCCCTGATCTAACATCTAAATTAATACATGATAAAACCCGTTATTCTGAGTCCTTGTTTGTAACTGTTTACAAATATTGCATAGATTTTATAAAATATCTTTAATAAAGCATTATTAAAAGGACAATAATAACCAAAAAAATACCCTGATGCATTTGTAGGTACTATATATTCAATGTGTGCTTCAAAACATTCTAAATTGTATCTATAAATAATGATTTTTTAGTTATTAGCTTTTGATTGGGCTTTCTGTGGCACTTTCTCAATATGTATTAACTAAAGCTCCATAGAAAACAATGGGATTCCACGAGGTTTGATTAAAAAAAAAACAAATACAACATGGCTGCTATCAGTAAATATAAAAACAGACAGAAAGCATTACAATTCATGAACATAATTTAAAAAATAACATTTTCACAAGTTGTATAAATTTGGATTGACGTGCTGTAACTGCCATGTCAATCCTAATAAGATTTTATTTTTGTTGTTGTTACTGGTCCTTTAAAACACCTCCCTTTCACAATTATCACAAAATGTTCTTATTAGCGGACAGAACAGACACAATGTAATGTTTAATCAATGATGAGAAAACAGACCCAGCAGAGTCAATGGTCTGGGCTTACAGGAGAGAGAGTACAACAGGAATGTATTAATGATGGATAGAAATCATGTTACATGTTGTCTGGGAGATTATAGCTACCAAGGTTAACTTCAGTGTTCATATACTGTACATGTATTATGAACCTTCGTGTTAATGAGGGTTTAGTGTTCCTTTAAAGGAAAGGTTATTAAATGAATTAGACAACCTTTAAGGGCCGTTCTGGGAAACGATGTGGTATCAACAGTAATCAACCAGAATATAGAAAAAAAAAACTTGTATTTTTTTATATAAAACCACCATTGACTGTCGCCTTTATAAACTCCAAGCCAAAAAAAGATTCTGCCATGGCTTATTGCTACTAGGAAGTGGGGACCCTATAGTTTTTGTATTTTGAGATCTGCTGGTAACAGTCTGAGCCCTTTTTTAGTTGAGGGTTGTTTTAGCATAGACACGAGCAGGTAAGTCTCATGTTAAATGCTGAATGGTGGTCATACCTGCTCAAATTTTTCTTTTTTTTACCATCTGTTAAGTTCCATTCAAACGAAATTACCAGTGGTCAAAAGCAGGGATGCCCCAAAATTTCTAACATACTCTGACTTGATTATCATTTACCTCATTCTTAATATAGGTTTTGCACTTTGTTCTAAATTTGATGACAGCTGGCTTTTTGCAGGACAGCTTGTCTTTTTATGTGTTTAATAAACTGGCAGTAAACATACTAGTCTGGGGATGAAATTAATTTTTAAAGTGCAGCTGATATGGACAATAGTTACACTGCTGTCTTTATTGCGTCGTTTCATTATAAATGTTCTTTTTTTTTTTTGTACAAGAATATTTAATAGCAGATTTTCTCATGTAAGTAAGACATTGGCCTATAAAGATACTGAATATTGATCCTGTATTCTCTAAGCTCAAATCAGGAATATATGATATTAAAATTCTTCTGTAACAAAGTAGTATTCCAGTTTTTCCTAAAATAATAGTCACTTAATGCTTTTCATGAATACAATTTTTTTACAACTCTGAAGAATTCAAATATATTTGCAGCCTGTAAAGAATGGACTCATAGCTGTATTACTCATAGCTGCACTCATAGCTGTATTTGTTTTATGCAGAATTCCATATTAGAGAACAACCAATGTATCCATCTAGTATGGAACACTCAAGTTAAGCTCAATAAACAGAACAAGTGCCCAGTATTCATATTTAGTACTCAGGGCACACTAAAGGAATATTGGTTTTGTAACTAACTTTAAATGCCCACCCTGGGCATTCGACAAGGATCATTTGAAAAGGTTAAAGTAATGATATGGAATATGAGCAAATAATAATGCAATTGATTAATTCTAGATAAGAATACATTTCCCAGGCCAATGAACATATTAGTACTTTGTAATGTATCTAGCAACTGAACATTAAACAAAACAGCTAGGCAATTTGTTATGTACCTAGCTATTGGTAAATGACAGATGTAAGTTATCACTGGACATTGGGCAATGTATAAAGTAAGTTGTAAGCTCTTTAGTGAATTAACGGAGCAAATGACCATTGTGCAATGCAGGAGTCGGCAAAGTTTGTAGAGGAGGGACCCATTTTGCTCCCTTCTCCACCGGTACTTTTTTTTTCAGAGCCCCATAGGGGGAGGGATGCCCTCTCTCAATCACATGACCTGCCGACAGCCAATCAGACGAGACGTTGGAGGTCATGGGCGGGGCTTGGGAGATGTGCTCCAAGCCACAACAAGGAGGCTGAAGAGCCGAATGTGGCTCACAAGCCACACTTTGCTGACCCCTGGTGCAATGTAACTAGCTACAGAACACTAGGAAATATTTAATGTATCTGGCAGCTGGCCTGCTGAAAACTTACCTGGGGCTACCAAGCAATTTTTAATACAAGTCATTAGCTACAGGCCTTTGAGCAACACATTTAAATGGGCATAAACTAAACATTTTTAACCTTAAAAAAATTAGTGAGGGGCAATACATGCTAGACATTCTTTATATCATATAGCACTGGTAATTTATTTTTTTATTACACATTGGTTATGATAAATAGTTAAATGGAAAAAACAGTAGTTCATATGAACCATCTTTTTGTTTAATAACATTTATTAATGTTATTAAAACTATTTTCTGCCTTAAAAATCCACTTTCCATAAAGTTATAAGATCTGTTAAATGAAGCTGTAGAAATCTATGACTGGTTTAGTTTCCAGCACTTTACTTGGCAAAAACCTTTTAAAGGAGAACTATGGTGTCAATTCACACTTACCTAATCGATTTAGTATCAGTACACTAAGTGCACTGCTGCTTGATCAGTCTTCATCTAATGATCCACAGCCCAGTATCGTCAGATGAATATATTGCCACTCCTCCTCGCTTCCGGGTTATGTGAGTGATATTGGTCCTTTACACAGACCCGCCCCCTCCGGAGTTTCACTGAAATCAACTGCCTGCACATCCTGGGTTGTGGATTGAGTACTGATCTAGCAGCAGTACACTGGGACCCCATTCCTCATGGCACCTCTCCTCCCATGCTTCCTCAAGACCAAATAAAATAAACTTTTTGGGTACAAGGAGCAAGAAGCAGATGCTGTAAAGCTACAGAGAGGTCACAGAGGTTGTGGCAGGGTATCTGGGCTCTCTAGAGCAGGGGTGGGCAAACACTTAAACCATCGGGCCGTGTGAACTGCCTGATAGCTTCACAGGGCTGGGGGGTACCTAGCGTACTGATGCCTATGGCACTAGGCTATGCCACCCATTTTAATATCCTCCCACGGGCTGCTCCAGGACTTCTGGAGGGCCAGATTTGGCCCATGGGCCATAGTTTGCCCACCCCTGCACTAGAGCCTAAGGACTCTGAAGACCCCCATTCATTTTCCTTCTTGTCAAAATTTGTCGTTTATGTTATTCAACTGTCCCTTTGGGAAAATAATGGTCTGGAGTTGGATGCAGTTTTTCACAAAATCAAATTGAAGAAAAACTGATTTTTAAGATAATAAATATCTCTAGAATCAAATCAAACATTTGCAGCAAACAAGTCAGTCATAATACAACGTAAAGATAGATAATGTTGATAACCTGCATGAAAAAAAGAGCCAAATTAGGTGAAAAGTGTCACAACTGTGATAAATATGCTCCTTGGTATGAAGCATTTTTTGAGAGAGAAAATGACAACTAAGTAAATTAATAAATTGGAAATGCATTAATACTAATATTAATACTAATAGTTCTTCTATCTGGACATCCTGATTCATTCAGATAACGCATACATCATTTACGACTTCAAATGGAAGCTGTTTTAATATTGCAGGCAGAAAAATAATTCAGAATTGAGGAACATATAATTTTGCAATTTAATAAATATACCTTTCAACTTTAGATTGTATGGTTAAACTATTTTTTTTTTTAAATCATTATACTCCAGCTTTGCAGAGCTCTTGGGCCCAATAATTTTACTAAATATTTCCTTAAATTTTAAAGTGTTATTTTTAAAGGACAACTGTAGGCTTGTATTGTCTAGGGGTGATTAGGAAGGGGGAGGGGGTTGCTACTTACCAATAGCACTGTTAGGCTCCAGCATTGACCCTGATTCCTTCCTCTTCCTTTTCCAGTCGCTATGGTCCTCTCTTCTTCTGGTTTTTGTCTGTTTCACCAATATCGGCAGCATAGCAGAGAGCAGGGGCAGCACTGGAGCCTGGCAGTGCTGTTGGTAAGTATCATCCCCCTTCCTAATCACCCCTAGACAACACAAGTCTACAGTTGTCCTTTAAACTAATAACATGAGACTGAAGGCTTTATTTATATGAGTAAATTTGAATTGCCAAATGTATACACAATAAATTGCATAAACCCACTGATTATATATAATGTATGTTAAATATATTTGGCAAGTTTAAGTTCAGGATTAAGGGGGTAATTCAGCAATGTGCGAAGTGAGATCTGAATCCTTCACATCACTTCGCACATTGCTGAATATCCCCTAAAACTGCCAACTTCTTCTCAAAGCAGACTCCAGAATTCTCTACTTATTTTAAGTTTTCCCCATTGTAAACAATATAATGCATTTCAAAATATACTATAATTGAAATAAGTCTTTTTTATTTATTTAGCAAATATTGTATTGTGTTAGCATATTACACATTCTATTTAGTTATTCTCATAGGGAAGTTATACTCTACAAAAAAAAAATGCTCAGCCTATTTTCATTCATTTTCAAGACATGCATTACATGCATCAAATAAATCATATTTTATCACAGAGAGGCAGCCTTTCAATAAAAGGAACTTGGAGCCAATGATCCTTATTACCAAGGCACTGACAAATGACAAAGCAGGGTTCTAGTTATTTATCAAGTACAGTATGTGATTTCAGGAAAGACAAAGAGAAGATGAGTGAGTAATGTTGGACTATGTAGTAAGCTAACTAAATGCATTGGGAGTGGATCTGTTTCCTCTGAAAATTAGCTTACAGCTAATTCTTTGTAGTTTTTCATTTATTAATGCATTTATTGGCTTAAAATATCTGTCACAGCAAATCCAGCCATGTAATATTTCAGAAAGTTTCTTGCTTATAATTCAGTTGCTTTACAAGCACTGATCAATTTAGGAAGTTAAAGGGTATCATCTGTTATTGTTTGTTTAAGCGTGCAGTTATTCTGTCATAAAAGGCATCAATCATTGGGAGTTGCATTATTAAACACTGCTGACACAAGCTGAAAGATTTCAAGCAGCTCTGCAAAGGACTAAGGTCCCATTAGGGACAATCGAAAGGGAATTTGGGACATACAGTACCTTTAATATTAAGATGATATGGGCTAAGAGGAGAACAGGGGAGACATTTGTCAAAGGCTGGTTCTTATTTTGTTATAATGCATTTGGTCGTGTTATGCATTACATTTGAAAACAAATATTTTAGAGTAATCAATAACTGTCAAAAAGAAATGGCAGGGGTTTTCAAAGCAAAATACTCACGCTTAAGACATTGTTATGATATTTTATTTTAAATAAATGTCACTAGAGAATGTACAGGGACGGAGAAAATTTTTCAAAGAAGGAAAATCCGTTCTAATCACTTTTACAAGAGTTAAAATTGGAAACAAATGTTGCATGATTTGAGTATAAAACAGGAGGACTCTTTTCCACCTATAAATAAATGCATATAAATGCTGCTTCGGACTTATGAATTCTGTCACTAAGATAACTGTTTTGGACACAAATGGAATACTAATCCTGGCCCTGACTAAATGGACAAATCTAGTGCATCAGTCTCTTTAAACAATAATCCCAAAGAGGTTAACATATTCATCAAAGTGAGAGATTAATCCAAACAAAGGGTAAATTAGGATTAAACCAGGCCCATCCCTTACACCAGCGGTTCTCAACCTTTTTATATTCGCAACCCCTGGCTCCGACGTCACCACGCATCACGTGGATGACGTTTCGGCCGAATGTCATCACGTACGCGCGTCAACGTGGTGACGTTTTTGGCCGACGTCACCCCGCAGGAACCCTTATAAGAAGGGTTCCTGCGGGAGCTTCCGGGAGCCGCTGCGGTTTTCGACCCCCGCTGGGGTCGCGACCCACAGGTTGAGAACCGCTGCCTTACACTCACCTTTTGTATGCAAGCATATTTTTATTTGTACTTCTAGGAACAATGTAATGATAACTCTAATAGAGATATGAGAGAAGTGTTCAACAAAGTAAAAGTGAAGTAAATTATCATCATAATGTCATAAATATACTTCATACCTTTCAACTATCTATCAAAAGAAGGCAGGAAAGCACTGGTAAAAAATTTTAGTGACTACTTGCACATTGCCCACTTCCTCCCAAATTTCTGTGTCCCATTGATGTAACTACATATTTTAACTGACCTTACTAGTGCACTTCCCACTTCATCCTGATTGGCTGTACTCTGGTGACATGACTAAAATTATTAAAATGACTAGTGCACTGCCTACTATCTCCTGATTGGCTGTGCACTGATAGCATCTATCAAGAAGGCCTGGATCAAGTACAGGACTTGCTAAAATTGTACAAAACAGATAGATTCCTAAAACACAGTACATTGTGCTCATGTCAAGTGCCACATATTCAAAAGCATTTGCAACTTAGGCACATATGTGTACTTCTTAGTACAGGTAAATACTTGGTGGTTGAGATCTCTGAGGTAGAAAGTGCTTTCCTGTAACAAAAAGACCTGAATGCATTCTCTTATATGGCCAGTGAAGATTAATGACAAAGAAGCAAACAAGACCCAACCAAGCCAGAAAACACCTGTCAGTAAATAAAGAAGTTAAAGGCAATTAGTTGCTGGCTTGCAGTTTTGTCTCTTTGTAAAGCATGGGGAAATTGTTTCTAGGGCTTCTATTCCTACTGCCCATCTTCACAATGATTTGTCAGTGGGATATTTAAATAAATCATTTCAGGATTCCAACTCCTGATCTTCAGGTTTACATGTCATTTCTGCCATCATATTTCCTGTGTTTGCCTCCAATCCCTCAGTTCTCTAGCTAAAGTTATTATTCAATACTTCAGTATTCTGTGGTCTCCAGTGCTCCTGCACTGCTCCTCTCTTGGGATACAGTTCTGCTGTTTCAGGCATTGCTGTGTGCCTGCTTCCAGTTCTTCCAGTTTCTTCATGTCTACTTTTTCAAAGCTTTAGTTCTGCAGTTCCTACCTTCAATTTCACCACCATTAACCAGGGAACTGCTCATATGCTTTAAAACCAGTAGCTCCTTAGACTTAGATTTATCAACAATAACCCACTGTTTTAGGAGAAGTCACCTTCCAGTTTACCTGTTATGTATCAAAATAACTTGACTTGGATATTTTCAATATAAATCCCTTCAATTGGTCAGGTTTAGGTGGCAGTAAGCGTGTTAGATTCTCCCCTGTTTCCACAAGTCCCTGACATTATAGGCTGTTCACGATGAGATCTCTAATCTGTATTATTCTTGGGAAAGATTTATAAAAAGTGATTTTAAAGGTATAAATAATAAAAATCATCTGATTTATTTAACTATTTCATTGTTGTAGGAGTCTGCATGCATGGACTAATTTTTTAGATACACAGAACCGGTGAACATATTTGACAATATATTGGGTTCTCATGTATTTGATGCTAAGCACAGCACCAACTAACCTGGAAGTTAAAAGTTTGGTGGAGGAACTCCAAAGGCCGTTGGCCAGGTATTCCCTGTTGAGAAGGAAATATAATAATTTTGATACTAGTTGAATGGGAATCACTATGGAGGGGAGTTTGGATTATGGAATATCATGACTGTTTCGCTAAGAATACATCTCAAGCCATTCTAGCAGCTATATTTAGGATAGCTTCATCAGTTTTGTTATACAATGCTTGTTTCTTTTTTTGCAATATTTAAGTGCAGTATGTGTGTTTATAAAAGTCTAAACGCTTTTTGACCACTCAAGGCTGGAGAAACCGTGTTTTTTTTTTGTTACGCAGGTATTGCCTATTTAAAAAAGATTTTACCACCAGGTCAAAAGTCAATAAATTTTTTGTAAGATTTCTGATATGCACAGCAGAAGCTTTAGCTTTAATATGGTTCATGAACTACGCACATTTGCAATGTTTAAACAGATTTGCCTGACCCTATTTGCCAGTTAGACAGGTTTCATAGTCTGTTGTACTACTTGCTGGCTCCCTACTACTACTACTCCATATACTTTTAGCTCTGATTATATACATATCCAAGAAAGGCAAACACATTATCCCCAACATATAATTATTAGTCAATACCTATGTCAGTGGATTTTTTTTTTTTAAATGTATTAATCTTGTGCAATTGAGCAGCTAAAAATGAACTAACAATTTCATCTATCATCAGTTAAATAGGGTCAAATAGTCCAGTCTGTAGTGTTCATCTAAGCTATGAGTCACTGATATGGGGGAGACTAACTGTGCAAGTAGGAATATTAAAACAATACACCATGGAAAAACACATGTAAATTAGCTTTTTTAAGAAGGAATGTGGCTGCCTTTAAACAGATGAGGTCTTACCTGCCAAAATCACCCCCTTTAGACATGCATGTGTGAGCTTGGTGGTCCTCTGTGGCTTTCAGTGAATCTGTGCACAAAATGACTGGGAATAAGTAATCATTTATCTAATATTGTTACATCTTATATTATGTATATTCTATGCTAATTGAAAAGCAGATTGTTTCTGTTTTCAGAATAATATTGAATAATAGTTCTGGGTCACAGAAGCTGCAAGAAGGCAGCTTCTGTCAGATAATCAAGTTTGAAACAGTAAAGACAAACATTCTGTGGGTGAGAATGTTCCCTTTAATTTTCTATGTTGAGAGAAAGGCACCATGTGGCAGAAATATTTGCTATACAGATGTAATGTAATAAATATCTATGTGAGTTTCCCATTCACTCTCTTTGATGGGCTAAGGGAGTAACTGTGTGTTGAATTCTGTTTTAAGTATGCAACATCTTCACCACCTCATAAAACGCTTATCTACAAGAATGATAGCCATTGAGGGATTGCGGAGAGAAATTAACACTGGGAAAAAAAATGGATTTTTTTTCCCCTGAAAGCACACTGCTTTTAAATGAGCATATATTTGACAGAAGATAAATAGATGGGTCAAATTGTGATGTGAAGTATACGTTCTACTGTCCACAAACAAGCCAACATGTAGTTTATAGATCAGGCAGTTGTAGTAAACACAAGTAGTGTAGTAGACTTCATATGTTACCTGTCTTAGATGTTAGTAACAATTACCTGTCTTACTAACAATTAAAACAATTTATTCAGAAACAAGTAAAGCTATAGGGATTACTTTTCGTTCGCCCCTAAGTGTCCAATTCATGAAATGAATAATGAAAAGTATATTCCTAAGGGCAGAGATAATTTGGCTGTTGACTCTGGTCCAACAGATCCAACAAGGACCCATCTTGAGAATTTAATTTCTACTTGGAGTGTTATCTTCTTACTAACTCCACAGCATGCTGCGGTACTCTGAGGTCTAACATTAGATTAAAATTGAATTAAAATGTACAATATGTTGCATCTGTGTAATTCAAGGCCATGTGGGGAGAAATTTACATTTATTAGAAATTCTCAGTGACAGCTTTATGAATATTTCAAATGTGTTTTATTAATAGATTTCTAGATAACGGAGTGCCTTTAAAATCTTTGAAAATATTATGATTAAAATGTGGCAAATTAATCCACAGCATTTCTAACTGGGGGTAACAAAGTGACCTACATAAAAGAACACAGCATACAGATACCCACTGGAAATAACAAACATCTAGCACCATTATAAAGAGACAATGCCTTCAGCTTAGGACAAAGACTGTTTTAAAGTAAGCTCAATTTACAGAATATCTACGGTATATGTTGGTTTGATCATTTTGAAATAATCATACTGCTTTTGGCTACCTCATCCATCATAGTACATATAACACTGTTCCACTGAAGCTCGGGGAAATCAATCAACAGGGAGAATTATTTACTAAGTAACCCAGCAACCAATCAGCTGTAAGAATTAAATGGTACAGGGGAATTAGAATAAAATAAATTCAACCTCTCACTGGTCCTTATGGGTTACTAGAATACAGTAATAGATTGTCCCTGTTGATGAATTCCCCAGTAATCAGTAAAGTATAACACTATAATATCATATGCTCCATCATTTACTATGAACGCCCTGCAACTTGAAGACAATATGTAATTAATACACTACGACTGCATAAACATGACTCCTCATCATATATCCTGTAAGGTGAAATGTCATTGGGCTCGTGTCATTTCAAATCCACTTCTGATGAGCGCTCTCATACTGACACTCCAAATATAAGATATTATTATATAATACAGAGTTTTACTAGAATTAGCTTGCAACTTTCAGCTTCCTGTAATTTATCAATTTATAAATGGCTAGTTCTGACATCAGAGAGCTATATAAAACTTACTGTAATTTATGCAACTATTCTCTGGTGACAATACTAGGACTACAATATGCCTATATTCATTATGAATTCACAACAATACACAACTGCTACTATTCATTTGACTCGCAGATTCAGAGATTACTATGAGACAATTCACTCAATCACAGTGAAAACACACTGTGATTGAGTGAATTGTCTCATAGTAATCTATGAATCTGCGAGTCAAATGAATGTAGCAGTTGTGTATTGTTGTGAATTCATAATGAATATAGGCATATTGTAGTCCTGGTATTGTCACCAGAGAATAGTTGCATAAATTACAATAAGTTTTATATAGCTCTCTGATGTCAGAACTAGCCATTTATAAATTGATAAATTACAGGAAGCTGAAAGTTGCAAGATAATTCTAGTAAAACTCTGTATTATATAATAATATCTTATATTTAGAGTGTCAGTATGAGAGCGCTCATCAGAAGTGGATTTGAAGTGACAGGAGCCCAATGACATTTCACCTTACAGGATATATGATGAGGAGTCATGTTTATGCAGTTGTAGTGCATAATAATTAAAGGAATTTCAGTCTCGGCGAGAAAACTCGAGTCTCCTCACCGAGGCTGAAATTCCTATAATGCGCTTGCTGATGTCCGCGTGCAGGACATCAGCGGGCGCATAACACCATGTGCGAAGTGAGCTGAAGGCTTCGCAGCTCACTATGCACAATGGTGAATTAGCCCCTAAATATTAAATATGTGTGATTGACTGTACTATGCAATGAGCAAACTGTCATAAATTATTTTTGCTGTGTGATTTGTACTTTGTAAAATATGCTCCATTATCTCTTCTTCTAGCTACCACTGCACCCCTCCAATGACTAAATAATTCATGTGGCATCATATGATTTGTAGCTCAGTGCTTAATAGCAAGAACTAGACATTGCAGCAGTTTGAGTGATGTGATGTCAACAGTACTAAGAATTGTCTGCATACCATGGCTGCCTCTCCTAAGCTTGTGTGATTTACAAACTAACAATGCATCATGATATTTAGGCATAGAAACTGAATTCAGCAATGTTTGGAAAGATAACAACACAGTAGCGCAGAATATTTTTGCTGCAAAAACAAGGAGTAAAGTTTTCTACCCAGAACTAATTTTTTTATTCTTGATATTGCTTCAAGGGAAATGTAGAAAATTAGAAATGCTGGCAAAAATAACCAGAAGGGAAACCTGAGACTAGGTGGCTGTTCAGTTTTAGGAGTAAAATTGCATCATGGCAGTTGTAGCCTTTCTAAACATGCTACTGTATAAAACTTAGAACTTTAGAACACAGGGGAAATAGTCCAAAGGAGAAATTGTTTGGACAATTTACCTACTCAAAGCAATTGGGGTTGAAGAAGGCAAGCATTCCCTTAAACCAGAACAAAGGTCATTACTGCTCATAGCTTAAAAATGAATTCAGCAGAATGCAACAAGTTGTTAAAATTCCCCCCAAACATTGACTTTTTAAGTATAGAATAGAATGAAAACTTTAGTCCGGTTTTCCTTGCTCTTGTATGTCTAATGCTGTGCAGATTTTGTTTTGCATTTTTTTTTCTATATTGCACTTCATTTTGATTTAGCACTAATTGCACACATTTTCCGCTGCAAAGTCAATTGATGGAATTCAGTTTGCATATTTATGAACTTGTGAATTGCCGTCTTGACGGAAATTGCAACATCATTTTTAAAAAAAGAAAGAGAAAAGGAAAAAAGTAAGCTCGTTACGATCAGAGAGAGATCATTTTAAAATTACGTTATTAGGAAATCAAAGGAAAAGGGCATTATTAATGTTAGAGGCCAAAAACAATATGTTCATTATTATGCCATATTATAGGCTAAAATATTACATATATATATATTACCAGTGTGCCCCCTTAGTAAGTTGTGGGAGGAGCTTTTAACTACATAGTAAATTAGACTTAAAACATTACATACTGTATCACGTGCACATCCAGGAAATGAATAACTGTAGTAGCATTCTCTGTACCTTTTACACTTATATCTAGTTAAGTTTACAACACAGAAGGTGCAGAGATGTGCTACACCAAATGCATTCTACTTTACTGTCTCCTGTCTGTTTCATCGTAAATCACTCTGTTCCTTTCACATATAAACAGGTGGAAGGGAAAAAAGACACACGCAACTATTCCTAGTTGTAGCGTTTTGCTTGACCTTTTATTCGAATTGTTTCTACACCAATGCGGTTTCTTGTTGCAAGCGCCCCTAGGAATTCTAAAAGGAAAAAAAAAAATGCATCCCCCCCCCGCTTCACAGTTAAGTCTGTATACACTTATTAGCCTCACAAATATAATGTCATTATAAAAATGAAAAACGACCTGCACTGCCAAAAAAGTTGTCATAATACTAAATTATTATATAAATATAAAAGGAGTGTGTGTGTAAAATATTCACTCAATGAACATCCCAAGGTGATGATTTTGCTATGCTGTTTTTATTCCTGAGAGATCCATAACACATTTGGATTTGCCACATGTCACCTCATGAATCAGGCAGTTAATGCATGTTCTTTTTTAGAAAGCAGAAATGTCTTCCCAATAGAATGTGCCATAAAAAAAAAAAACATTGAGATTTCTGTGCTTATGTGTGATAGGCATAATTTAATGTCTTGCTTATCACACTGCATCTTCAGAATAAATACACACTGTCTTATGGAGTTATTTACAATATATTACTAAATCTATGCAAATGTATTTTTCTGGAGCCCAGTATTTTATAACAAAAGGTCAACGATGTTTGAAATATTTTGAAGTATATTCCCTGTATACTTCCATTACAGTGGTAATACTCTTTGTATGCACATAGATCTTAATATATATATAGATTTCTCTATTTATGCCTTCTTGCGATGTATACATTATTTTATTGGTGATGATCGTTAGCATGTTTCTTTTAACAAGTGCAGCCAGCATCCATATCTATCCATTCAGAATTATTATATCTTTTCTAATTATGCTGGCTTTCACGGGGCCACGAGAGCAAATATTTTTAATGCTCTCTTTTAAAAATAAATGATCCAAGCCACTCAATAGTGCTCATAAATTTAGAGCGTATTAAAAAGAGACTCAACAGATTTAACTGTATTGTTTATTCATGCAAAATACAGCTTATCGTGTGTACGAAATACAGATTCAGGAAATGAAACTTAGTATCCCAAATATAGTTTCCCAAAACCCTGTTACAAGGACGAGAAATATGCGCTTGTGGAGGTGATTTTACAGGTGAAGAACTGGATCCTAAATCATCCCCAATGTTCACATTTCTGTACATATGTAAAGGCCCAATTCAGAGGCAATTAAATTAAGAAAGAGCCAGTCGGTGTTTTGGTTTTCTAGATTTTAAAAATATAATATTATCATTTATTTATATTACACATCAACATAATAGATATTGCTTTGCAGAGAACATTTAACCACTCAAATCGGTATCTGCCCCAGTGGAACTTCCCATCTAATTTCAGTCTAAGTTCATTATAGTGGCACACAAATTCACTATTAGGCCTGGTTCACATTAGCGCATATATGCGCTGCGCTTTTAGAAAAGCGCGTCTAGAAAATACTCTGCTATATTTTCTAGACGCAGTTTTCCGTTGTACTTACCCAACACAGTGGGAATGCTCCCTTGGCGTTTGCGGCTCCTCCTATCTGGTCGCATTTTTCACGTCGCATATACACTCCGGCAAAGTATGTAATGTCAAGCGTTCGCAAATGAGCTTGCTTATAGCGCTAGTGTCTTCGGAACAGGTAAGTGTCATAGGGATTTGTGGTGCGGGTTTTTTGTTTGTGATTTTTTGAAGCACAGCATTCAGTATATAGGCGCTAGTGTGAACGGGCCTCATACAAGAGCAATTAAATAAGAATCCAATTAATCTACCAATGGAATTTTGAGCTGTGGAAGGAAAACAGAGTACTATGGGGAAACCCACACAAACATAGAGAAAACATATATATATATATATATATATATATATACATACAAACTTTATATATATGGGGATTATTTATGAAAGTGAAAATTCATCCATTGTAGTGTATTCACATCACTTTGGATTGGAACGCTGCAAATTCACTGATCCTTGTTAACTAAGTGGCAGATTCTTTTAAAAGAAGTGGATGGCATCAGACGCCAATTTGTGTGTAGTGCGGTGTAGTCAGTTGAAAAACAATAGGATGCAGAGTGATGCCATCTATCCCCTATTTTAAATCACTGAAATCCATGAACATTGTAAACATCTAAATTGGATGTGAATTCTCTAAACCGCAGAGTTTGTTAAATACCTGGAGATTGAGAAGTGGCAAATGAATGCAAGTTGTGGCCTTTGTTCGCACTTTCATGAATAGGCCCCGTCAAACTCTATAGAGATGCTGTTTTGGGTTGCATTGAACTCAAAAACTAGCGACACAAAGCAACAATGTTAACTTGTGAGTCACAGCCAACTAAGAATTAGGTAAAAGTTAAGAAGAATTACACTGAATTAGATAAGCACCTTTTAATGCTTTAGGAAGATGTTGTGCAGTGAAAGGTGCAGTTGTCAGCAAATTACTTACAGGGTTGTTGTATTCAGGATGACAAAGTAGCAATAACTACCTTCTTCTACAAGGAAAATTTTGATGTAAAAACCATAGATATAATTAGTTTACAAACTTGGTTGCAGGAAGCATGCATTATTAATTATTACCACTCCCCTAAGCATAACAATGTACAGAGTCCCCAATCCAGCCAATTAATGGTATAGAACCACTAAACTATCCAAAAGCAGTAATCCCCAACCTTTGCAGGTGGTCCGGTGACCAGTTCCCCACCCAGAACATGTTTTGACAGACTGGGGGGTGGCTTACTGTGTGATCACCATCATGTGGCTTGGTACTACATGACCAACAGACGGGTGGTTGAGGACACCTGTTCTAAGCAAAATAGAAAAAAGTCTGTGAGCAATCAGAAAAGTGGAATCTATAAAGGTCCCTGCCTCTCTTTCCTGCTTCCCTAAAGACAAATATGACTCTTCCCTTCCCATCAGAATTCAATGGTATAGTTCTGAAAGGAATGAGTTCAGTGTTGGAGAAGAAGCTGAGGACTTCTTACATAGTCTGCCAATTTTAGGAATATTTGGTTAATAATTGTAGTTGCACCTCTCCAGTATGAAGCAGGTTTTAAAGTTTTCTTTTTCTTGTACCAATCAGTGAAATAAAATATACATTGACATATTTGTTATTATTTATGACACTTACCATGAGGTTTTTATATGCCTGAAATTATCCCTATCTGCATTTGTAAATATGCAAATTCAACATCCAGGTGCACAGTTTGAATTAACATATTATTTTAACATCTGAATACACTAAATGTGGCTTAGTGTAATTACATTCTCCCTTTTCAATATTTTGATACATTTATTGGAACTGTATATCCAGGACCTCCAACAGGGGCTAGTACTGTAGTGACCAAACAAACTCGAAAAGCAAAGATGACCTGGTCAGCCAGTCATCTGGAAAATCCTTTACATATATTTAATCATATTACTTCTAGAATGCTAGCATCCAGGAATCATGGTTTCATTAAACACTTGTTGAGTTGGGGGGGGGCATGACTTCTTAAAGGTTGATCTGTATAAATCCAGTGATACTGAAGGAAAATTCATGCCCCCGTAAATATTAAGAAGAAAAAGCAAATATTATGTCTGGGCATAAACACAACTTAAGGCTTGCTCAGATAAAACACTGCCCATCTTCCAACATTTACAATGACTCAGTTACACTGACCGACTCATACTGATGGTGAAACCCATAGACTGGGCAATGGCTTCTTATATGTCTCTTACAAAAAAAGCACAAATGTGAAAACAGGCAATCTGGAAAATACCCAAACTGATAGAAATACAACATGCAAATGTGAGAGCATCCAAATAACAAGCATACAGCTATCTGAGGATTATCAAATATATTGACATCGAGCCACTCACCTGCATGCATCCAGGAGAAGGTTGGAATGTCATAGCAGACTGCCTCAACCCCATATGAATTCCACATGGTGAATGCAAGATCACCATTAAAAATAAAGGAAAAACACCAGTAATGTCTAAACTTCAATTAATAATCACAGCAGCAAAAATAACAGCCAAAAATAATTCTCACAAACCTATAGGATATTCAGAAGACTGCCCTAAGTCCTGTTACCACTGGCTAGGGAAAATGATGTCCCCTTTGTGGCAATCCTTCAAGCCTAGCTACTATATGTATTGGAGGCTTGTGTGCGGACAGTGTATTATACATTCTGCAGTAGTTGTAAATAGAATTGATAAATCAGTTCCACACTAATATCAGTAATAATCAAAATGTATTAAACTTGATAAGGCGAATTCTGCCCTTTTAGAGTTTATCCCTGTAGGTCTCAGCTGTTTTCGATCGATTTTTTATATCGGATTTTTCAATGGAAAGGTAGCCATACTGCTAATGTAAAGTATACTACTAAGGTAAAGTATGGCTACCTTTCCGTTGAAAAACTCAATAGAAAAGTATTGATCAGTAAAAACTCAATTGAAAAATACCGATCGATTTTTTTACTAATCAAACTGCCGAGATCTACAGGGGGTAAACTCAAAAAGGCCTTTTTGAGTTTAATAAATTTTGACCATAGCTGTCTAAGGGGGTTATTCATCGAAGTCCAAACAGTAAAGTATATGCCCGTATTTTCATCTATTTGTGACTTCTACAACTCTGCTTATGAAAAAATCTCTGCGATGTGACGAATTTGCTACCAATTCTGATAATTACTCCAGTCACGGACTTACGAAGCCCTTTGCATCAATTTGCATGCGTGTGCATAGGTAATTTAGCTATTCAGCATGCGACAGAGTCTGTCAAAGGAGCAGATTCTGCAAAGAGTACTCCTCCGAATTCACCTGTTTGCCTTCCCTACAAAAGAGTGGTGAATTGAGGGGTTGATGACAGGGCTCCAGTGTTGCGTAAGGCGACTATTCATTCAAAACTAACAATTGCGACTGCAACTAAATTAGTCTACTATTAAACATGAACTAGGCACAAGGTGACCTATAAAAATAAGTATTTTTCATTTATATACAGTTAGTGGGAAATGATGAGACTGACGTCACTGCCCTTCACTGGAAGAATTCTCCAAACTACACATGACTTCTCATCCTACTATTGTGCGACTGACTACGCCGCACTACGCATGTGATGGCGTCTAAAGCTGTCCGCTGCTTCATGAATAAGAGGAAGTGAATTCGCAACTTCCTAATCCTATTGATGTGAACAGATGCAGAGACACTGTGTAAAGCGAATTTGGACTTTGATGAATAAACTCCATGTCTTAGTTTACTAGATACCCCAAATACTTTAAAAATAAAGTCCCTTTTACTGACTATACAAAGTACTGATATCCCTTTTGGCCCTGGGTATTTCGCTCTGTGAAAAAACATTCATACAAATTATTGCAGAGATAAGAAATTCTGAACCTTCTGCTTTACTGATAAAATACTCATTGCGGTTTAGATTTAAAAATATAGTATTTAATCCCATGTACTGCTGTATGAAATAAGGAATTATTTTTGTCTTTCCATATAACATAAACCTTACCTCTTTGCACTTCTGGCATGTTCATCCATACATCTTTTTCTAAAGGAAAATTTCACATTATAAGCAGTTGTCCGTCAGACAGTCCCATTTCTTCTTCCAGTGGAAACTACCAGAAATATGTATAATTCCTATTTCAGTGCAGGACAATTCTGATGTCTCTTGTTTATTCCCAGGACTCATAAATGGTGCAGTGAAGGTAAGGATTAAACAGCCATTGCCTCCCCCTACAAACCAATATGGTTTACTAAAGGACCAATAAGTATAAAATGATGATATTTATATTAATATTTCTGTCAGCCAATGATTTCTGTGCAACAAATTTTAATGTCTGGCTAAGGCAGAATCAGTTCCAATCAGTAACAACAGAATTAGAAAAAAATCCCGTAAGAATTGGCATGGCAGTTATTACTACCAGGTACTTTTAAAAAATGTTGTCGTAATTAGAGTTGACTTTTGATTGTAGACATTGTTTATTTCTGCTGTAAACACAATAATCCCACTGTCAATGTTTTGTATGTAACTTAATATATTACTTTTTTCATCAAATGTGACAAAAAGTCCAACAGAGTGAAATCCAATGTATTTGTTACAATAAATAATAAATATAATACTTTTTATGAATAGCAGGTACTGTCCACAATGACTAGGAAAGAAAAAATCAGAAGTGAGTTGTGCCCACTGCATACAGTGAATGCTGGAGTAAAGTCTCTTCAATATTATTCTGAATCTGTTCAAAGAAAGATCTTAATGCGTTTCGTCATGGTTACCGTTTTGCATGAAGTCGCAATGCAAATGATGAGATGTCCATAGAAATCAATGCCTTTAAAACACCTTGTGTAACAGTACCCTAAATAAATGTCAGTCTGTAAACTCAATTATTCCCCTCCCAATCACACCCCCCCATTATGTCTTATGATATCCCCAGTGCAAACAGTTGAATCTGGAGCAGTGCACCTAGTCGCGTTCGCTCCTTTCACACACTCCACTGCTTAGTGAATAGTAGAAGTACCTGTGCTCTACTATCTAATATGAAGTGCTCCATAAGATTGTAACTATCATAGTTGTCTGAATTGGTTGCGTATTCGCCACATTGCAGAGTTTTGATAATAAGTGAACATGGGGAAGTGGTGAATAGATGTAAATTCAGACCTCTATGCGACTATCTGGCCTACAATCAATAAGTCCCATAATGTTTAGGGGAAAATATTATTGCGCCACATAGTTCCAGGTTAGGTATGTGTAGGAAAAAATTAAATGAATCATTAATCTCTGTCAATCTGTCATAAATTGTAACAACTACATTTTTGGTATATCTCCCAGTATAATGCAGAGATGTTCTATATGTTGCTTTAGGACATCAAATAGATTCTTAGTTATTACCCTTAATTCTGTCCATTGTTTGTCTGCATAAGCCAAACACTTTTTTTTATCCCTGTATCACTAACATTAAAGTCTTCATTTCAAACTTTGATAGTTAAGATTACAAAAGCTGCAGAATCCCAAGGTTATAGCCCTTTTCCCAGAAGTACTTAACTAATAGCCTAAAATCTGAAGAATCACTTTAATACTTCAATAAAAATAACCCAATTCAAAACATTTCCAAAGAAACAGCACTCTTTGCTCTAGGCTACCGAATAATGGCTGAAAGAAAGTATATAGCTTGTCACTTCTGATTAGAGGACTGTGCCTCTGTGCTTTGAATGAGAGGCGAGCGTGGTAATAGGCACTGTAGATATTAAAGTTAGTAAAATAACGGGTGAATATATATATATATATATATATATATATATATATATACACACATATATATATTATTATTTAAAAATAACTAACACAACGTACAAGACACATTAGTTCATTCATACCACTTATACTGTCAACGATAATGGTAAAATTAATTCCATATGAGAAAATACAATGGAAATGATATGTAATTTTTATCAGGTCATATCACGGATTTAGCTATGACTGCCTCACTGGGAGTATCTACATGAATGCATATTAATAGCGGTATGAAATTGCTAGAACTTCAAACTGCTGAGCCTGAAAAAGGTCCACAAAAAAGCAATAATCTCTGTGGTCATTACAAATAATTAGTAGGGAAGTTGAGACATCAAAACATTAAATTAACGGTATTTTCCTCTGCCTAGATCATTTATTTATTTTGATCCTCATGAATCCTCCATGCAAATACACCCTGTTAGCGCGGTGGATGTTTGTATATTGTAAGAATGCAGCTTAAACAATCCTAATAAACTGTTCATTTCGATGCATTAACTATTAGATTCTGTTACACAAACCAGCACACAGCATTTTCTTTAAAGAAAATCACTCAGCGTCCCTGAAATGACACTCTTTGGGGATTAACCAAAAAAAAAAAAAAAAAACAATTCAATGAGCTAAACTCTGCAAATCCAAAATTAAAGTTGGTGTTTCTATATTTCACTTTCAAAATATTTAGAACTTTGACAGATATGACATTATGTTTTCATTAAAACAGCTGATTTCAAAATGCTGCTCTGTGCAAAAACACCATAAACAGTTTATGATGAACTGCCACGCTCTTAATTAAAGCAGTAAATCTAGAATACAATATTTGCGCAGGCTTTGGTTTGACCTTTGCCTCATGCTATCCACTACCAATGCCGCTGCCTCGTGTAGAACACACCAGATGTAGAAGGTTTTAAAACATGATCCAAGAGGCACTAAAGATAAAATAAGGGAAAATGTGCCATTACTCTGTTGCAGTTTATGATTAATTCAGTTCATATTTTACACTCTGGTTATAGAGTAAAACTGCAGCCCTTACATCAAGTATTTGTCATTCCATATACCTAATGTCTAAAAATGTCTGATACTTTGGAAAATAGCACAAAACTAATTCCCAGGCAATGTGTCTGCAACAGAAATAGGGTTAATAAAAAAAAGGGGACAGCAATTAGCTATCCATCTAAAATAATGAACCAATCATGGACATTTGATGGTCGGCCATTTGCAATAAATAAATGGAGCAAACACAACCACTCAGCTCTCTCTCTCTCCTCTGTCCCTACAAAAAGATTTCAGCTTCAGCTCTCCCTTATAAATCTATCAGGACTGTTCTGCGGGTATTAATTACTCGGCTTAAATGAAAGGACTGTAGTGTTGTTATTCTAGCCTGCAGACACAATAGAGAGTGAGTTATACTTTTCGACAAAGGCAGCCAAGTTAAGGGACAGAGTAGGATCTATAGCCTTCCTGAGGTTTGACTGTTGTGCATATTTTTAGTTTACTTGTAACAAGTGTCCATATTCAGCCCTAGTGCTAGTAGCATAGCTCAAAGTTTTAAACGTACTGATTTATTTTAGGGGGAAAAAAATGTGCATTTGGAATTAAAATCTACAATATTAACCAGTGGGGTTTTCTTAATGTCAATGACAACATCATGAAGTCTAGTTTGATGGTGGCCATGTTGGTGGAGTCATAACATCTCTAAACACAAGTAGGACATAGTACGATGTTGGTGATTGATGCTACGCTTTACACACAACTCATTATTTTAAAGTACCAGGAATTTCAAACTTTTGGTTTTATATTCTACACCAGATCCAGTGTTATGGCCAGGGAAGCAGCCCAAAAGTGTAACAAGGACATTATTATCCAGATGTATAACAGCACCTTTTCTTATATCACTCTGTATCGGGATCATGTATGAGTATTGGATCCGCATCACTATCTCCCTTAAATAATAACCTATGGAATTGAATTCTATCTTTTTATAAAAATTATGAAAGAATACTCTTTGTACATAGGGTTATCATTCTGGAGGTCTCTGATACAGTAATGCAAGTGCTATATCTGTATAAATAAATTGGGTACAGGAAGTGAAAGCTCTCTTTCCATGCCCTGTGGAGATGTGCACTGAAAGAGTGGCCAGGTTAGATTCTAACCAATGGACAGCTCTAATACTCAGTGTGTGCTTCAGCTGATGACAGCTAGAGAGCTAGAGACCACTGGAGCTCAGAGCTAGTTCTGTTGAGATAGAATATGTAGTATGGGCACTAGCATGTCTAAGGAATCCTCTCTACTACTTCTTAGTTAGGGCTCAGTGGGGTTTAGTATGGTAATGCATAGGGAAGCTACTGCCGCTCATTGATGCTGCTGTGGTTAGCAAAAAAGACACCTGTAAAATAACTCTTGCATATAGCGGAAGTCTGCCTGAACTATGAGAATTTCCATACATGATTTGCCTGCAAAGATGGTAGTCCATAGCAATACTAAAATGTGTAAAGCATACATAGCATTGTACAGGTAAAAAGGTCATGAGTAGTGTTGAACGATGATGGCAATAATCGTCATCGGACCATTATCGATTTTTTGAAATCATCGAATGGATAATCGTTAGCCTAGCCGATGAAGATTATTGCCGATGACGATTATGACTATTTAAATCATAGCCAGCAAGAATGCAGCTACAATTTAGAACCCAATTGTTTCCCTATAGAAGTAATTAGGTATACCTGAGTGCAAGCAGACAGCTGTAACAACAGAATAATCACACAAAACCACACAATTGTCTTTTCTCAGCAGCCTAGCCCCTTCATGTGATTTTGTTCTGGTGCAGTGACTGCCTAAGAAGTTTAGCATGGTCTATTGCTAAGGAATGCTTTTCACTGTAAGTGGGTTTAGAGCTATTTACTTCCATAGGGAAATAATTGGGTTTTAAACTATAACCGCACTGTTGCTGGTTATGGTTTATATAGCTGGCTTAGTGGCTTCTTTGCTCGATATTATCGAGTAATGACAATAATCGGTACAATTTTTGCAAAATCATCGGATCATCGATAACACCCGATAATTGTAATAATCGTACTGATTTCAACTTTTCTCGATATCATCGCTCAACACTAGTCACGAGTCAAAAAACAATCCCCCTACATTTATTTTAAGCACATTTTTAACTCTTCTGTGACTATCACTGTGATTTGCATGTCTCCTCCTACATTACCATGAGCACTGGTTATACCTTTGCTTTTTAGTTTTATGTGGAAATGTTAATTATATAGCCGAGACACGGTGAATACCTTCCGTTTTAAAAAAGGCTAGCATTATATTTCCATATAAATACAGTTCAGCCCTGTAGTGCTACTATAAATGCTTACCACTGCATTGACACAACTGATCACTAATAGTATAAAACTTTAAGACATGATAATGAAATCTCAAACCCTTTTCTTATTTGTAATCGTAACTTTCTGTCACATTCACCATAGCTACCTGCTACATTGTCACCGCTAGCATTAGATTTGATGCATGAATATACTTTAATGAATATTCCGGAGATCTTTCACTGTTTGAACCAAAAAGTTTAATGTCACAGAGCATCTGCCCAGGATTAGGAATTTACATAGTTATTATACTCTACAATCTACCTAGTCATTTTTAAACAAACATAGTTTACTATTTGTCTAATTCTAATTAATATATACCATTCCAATCATGTAGTGGTAACTTAGAGTGTGCACAGGACATTGCTCCTTGACTTTACTGATCGCAGTAAGGAAAATAAACATTTATCATGTAATAGAAATAGTACCTCTATTGGTAACAAATATATAACATATGATATGATTTCACACTTTTATTATTGGAGAAATCTCTCATTGAAGACAACAATACAATAGCACAACCTCTCACCTTGTGTTCTGTGCGCACAGTAGAATATGCCCTACATTTAAAAAACTGTTTTAAAAGATTTGAAGCATAATTTTATTGTATGAACACATTTTACAGGGGAAATACATCAAGAGGTAATGTTTCCATGAGTCTAGTAACCCACAGCAAGCACAGAGATTAGCTTTCCTTGTGCTACCTCCCTTGTACCAGTAACTGTTAACTGCTGATTGGTTGCTATGGGTTAGTAGAGCTCTGTAAAGATTACTTCTGTTGACAAATAACCTTGTTTCCAAGTGGTTTTGATCCATTTTATGCAGAAATGATCTGCAACATGTGTGGTACCAGACTGCCATACTTATAAACAAATTGAGGTTGTAGACTGAGGCCCATTTATATTCTTGTCATTGTTTTTTGTATTTAAACTTTTTATTTTCATTACCTCTAGATTCCTGTATTGCTTATTCATAGATGACATAAAATCATTTAAACCTGTTAGTAACAGATATTGTGAAGCAAGCTTCGCAATGTTGTGCTTGACTCACTAATAAGGCAACTTCACAACTGCTTGCATTCACAAATATTTAATGTCATAAAACAAAGGCACATGACATATCCATATATTTAGTATTCAGCGTATGGCATGTCTTGTAATAAAAGATATATATCATGCATGCAGTGTCAGTCTCAGATTGTCTTATGAATCCAAAGGAAATATTAGATAATACAGTCAGCATCCATCACTTCTTTATTTCCATTACATCTATCACTCCTTCTTATATTATTCTGCATTATACACGTTGTGAAGCAGGAACTGACACAACACAAGGTACAGAAGCTAATAATCTATTACAAATGCTGGAGACTGAAATACATTAAATATTTGTTCATCTACATTATTGAAGGTAACCAAAAAAGAATGAAGGTTTCATTCATAATCCAAAATGACCGAGTCATTTTTATTCATTGTAGATTTTATGCAGCATTTTTAAGCTTTTCCTTGAAGTGCAACCATTATATGTCCTGCTCGACACCCATCTTTATAATGTAATGTTATATATTCCATTGTACTATCTTCCTACTCTACCACTTAAATTATTTTTATAAACAATATTCCCGAAGCTAAAACTGTATCCCAACTGTTGAGTATTGGAAACTGAGATAATTATCAAATAAATCCAAAGAAGACTAAGAGCAAAAGGGTTGACAGGTCTCCCTGTTGCATAGCTTTATAGAATACGATGGTGCTTTGTCAATAAATGTTATCAGTCTGACAGAATTCAGATGCTGCAGAACCTCTTATAACACTGCATTAAATCACTTGTTCACATGAGGGTCACTGATTATGAAAAAGATATATATACATATACAGAGAAAAGTGTAAAATTACCCCTAGCAGCAAAGTAATCCAAGGATTGCAGTTTCCTTTTTTTCTAAATCACTTTGAGTATAAAATAAATAGGGTAGTGTACATAGCATTTAGAAGTAAAACATAAATGCAGCATGATTGAATGAATTGCTCTTGGATTTATATTAGGTTTAGTATGTTTTAGTGTACATTAGCATGAGATAGAGTTCTAAAGCTTTATTTAGCTTATGGAACTGTTGGCAGTCAAAGGATACAAATACATATAAACGAAGAACGTTTAACCAAAGGTCTCCCAAGTAGACCACCAAACAGATTAAAAAATGCAGAAAAGCACTTTTTCTTTATGGGGAAGATTTTATAAAAGGTCTAAAAGTTGTTTCGAAATTTTATTTTTTCTTATTGAACCTCAGCACTATATCAGGGCATAGCTATGTATTTTAACATGTCAATGGGAACTAATTTTAAACAGGTGAAATGATTCAATAAGAGGTAAAGCAGTTAAGAACTATGTGTAAATGCATGGCATTGGCATATGGCATATACAGCATATCGTATTTAAGGAAACAAAAACTATTATCACACTTTAGCTGCCATCTAGGCTTAACAGCTAATCCATGTTGGAAAAGACCAAAGTCTTGGAATAATCGGTTAAAGTCCAGTTTATCCTACTGTACTAATCATAGCTACACTCTACACTGCTACTATTCACCACTTACAGGATGTCCCTATTTATAAAAGTGCATACTGTTACGGAACTGAATCTAAGTGTAGCAGATTGAAAAGTTGCTATTAGAATTTGTAGTGGTGTGCAGTTTGGTGGCATTGTTAGTGAATATGTGAATAACCAAAAATTATGCCGACTGTAAAACCAAATAGCTACCAGAAAATGTGATAAAAAAAACAAACCAGCATATATTCATAAGGTCAAGTATCCAGTATTTTAACAATTTAAATTACTACCCATGTATTTCTAGAACAAAATAGTTTAACAGATATTCACGGCCCATAGGAATCCAAACCACAACTCTGTGCTAGCACATCCATGGGAGGAAATCCTATGGGCCTTTTCTACTTCCCCTATGCCAAGTTCCCAGGGGTATAGGGAGAAATCTATATTTGAAATTCAAGGGTTCATGGACCCCTACAACCTCATCTTGTGTTACAGGCATATACCATAATAGAGGATCCATATGACCTCCTTCCATCCCCAATACTACATTGCTCAGTGGGGTAGCATAAAATAAGTTAAGCTAAAGGGGGATCAATACTGACCCCATGACTTCCACTATTTAGCTGAAGGGGCAGGTTTATTAACCTCGAGAGGGGCAATCACTGACCCCCTCCCTTACCCATTATACCGCCTGGTAGCAGTGAATTGGGGTGGTCTAAAATAATGATCATGGACAAAGTCGCTACCTAAGAGCCTACACCCACTTACTTGTGTAAGGTTGAGGGCGCTAAAATAAAGTCTACGACAACTCCCTGTCTGAAGATTCTAAGCTCCTATTTGCTTGACCAGATGCACTTAAACCTCTATTGCATTCCACATTAATTTGCCAACCATGAGGTAGCAAATTGATTTTTGAGAATTTGATGCAATACAGTTTAATCATGCATTACTTTGTCTGTTGGTACATTCCCCAAATTTCAACGATCTTGTGTATAACATCAGACCTAGCAATCGATCATGTAGTAGGCATGATTTCTCAGCATTGTATAGAACAGTGATGGCTAACTTATGACACACGTGTCAGAGGTGACACACTGAGACGTTTTTTGCTGATATGCATCATGGCATCATTCGTGCCACACTCTCATGTGGTCCCTTAGCAAATCTACGACCGCGACAATTTCCCATAGCAAAATCTGCCACCACGACAATTTCCCATAACATAACCTCGACGATTTCCTATAGCATTATTGAGACAATTTTTCCCATGTTAAAACTGCTACAATTTAGCATTGTAATTCAGCGACAATTTTCCATTGTAAATCTGCTACAATTTTCCTGTAATAATATCGCCACTCTGACAGAATTTTGACACGTGGAGCTCAAAAGGTTAGCCATCACTGGTATAGAACAATGACCCTATTATTATTGCTTTGCCATTCTCCCAAAACATCAGCCCAAACTCCAACTGATTGTATTGTGAGAAAAGGTCCAACTGACAAGGTATAGCTGTCTTCTATATCTGCTTAAAACTACTGCAAGGTAACACCTGGAAGCAATGAACAAGCCTGCAACATAGCATAGTTCATAGAACCTTTAATGGTTTTATTATACAAATATAATACAAGATAATAAGAAGTTGAGGCTTGGGATATTGTACCTTTAAACAAACAGAAAATAACAAATGCTTTCTTCACTGCACAAAATGCACTGCCGTGATGAAATGTTCCAAGCAATAGGAAAGATCTCCGGCGCTCCGAGGTAAGTAAAAGCAAAGTCTTTATTAGTAATACATTTAAAATAAAGGAAAATACACACCATGATTAAGTGCTATAAGCACGAAACGTGTAGGTGCCACCCTCGCTTTTATTTTCCTTTACTTTAAATGTATTACTAATAAAGAATTTGCTTTCACTTACCTCGGAGTGCCGGAGATCTTTCCTATTGCTTGGAACACAGTCTTGTTTTTCTCCTTGAGCACCCGATTTTCTTCCACTCTTTTGACTGAGGGGGATTGAGCAGCCTTTTCTGGATGTACGGTATATCATGATGAAATGTTGTGTAGACTCTTTTAAGAAGAGGGAGGAGGTCTAGCCTCTTGCTAAGACAAGTAAACCAGAACAAATACAACAAGAATATAAATAAGAGGCTTGTACCATATTTTACAGGCAAATCTACAGAAATGGTAAATATAAAATTTATAATTTATACAAAAGCAGGATGTGAACTCCTACATTATAATGTTGAATAGCAGCTGACTGTAGGAAAACACAATCATGCAGGTCCATATGTAGGAATGTATGGATAAAAGAGGTTCTTAGGCAGAATGTAATAAAGTTTTATTGGCAGGAACAATAATATTAGCTGGAACTTGATAAACGGGAAGATCACAATATGCTTATAACAAGATGAATCAAATAATAGACAAAAATTGGAGCTCCTTCAGCTTCTTGAATTTTTGCACATGCACCAGTTACGCTACAAACTACTTTCAGTTACATTGATCTCTACAAATCAGTTGGTCTGACATTGCTTCACCCAGAATGATTTCTCATTGAGCACTATGGAAAAACAATCTATGACAACATTTACATACACTTACAGAAATGGCAAATACTTAGGGGGTTATTGACTAAAGTGAGAATTCAACTGTTGAAGTGAATTCTCAACACTTCAGGTGGCTGTCCCATGATTCTCTACTCCTCATTGACTAAGGATTCCCATAGCAAATCCGTGACAATATTCCCATAGTAAAGTCACAACCGCCTCAGTAAGCAGTCTATTGTGAAGTTTGAGACTGTCATTAGCTGGCGAATTCGCCACATCACAGAGCTTGCTGAATATCTGAATATGAGGAACTAGCAAATTCACACTTTTAAGAGACAGTTTGGACTTTAATCAATAACCCCCTTAGAGCATAGACTTCAAGAAAATCTACATTACTAAAATAACTAATTTACTAAAATAATTAAAGGAATGAACAATATCCAGTACCAAGAAAGATTAGCAAAACTGGGCTTGTTAAGTCTAGAAAAAAGAAGATTAAGGGGTGACCTAATAACTATGTGTAAATAAATTAGAAGTCAGTACAAAGATCTCTCTCACAATCTATTTATACAAGAATTGCAGTATTACAAGGGGGCATCCTCTGTTTATAGGAAAGAAAGTTTCTGCATCAACATAGAAGGGGTTTTTTTTTTTACTGCAAGAACAGTGAGGTTATGGATCTCTCTGCCTGAAGAAGTTGCGATGGTTAAATTCATTAAGGAGTTCAAAACTGGTTTGGATGCTTTCCTTCAGTGTAAGAAC
>WMED01000476.1:0-34532 GCA_019650415.1 Pipa parva
ATTTGACCCTTAATGCTCAACCCCTTTCTATAAATAAATTGTGGTCTGTTGGGTAATTTTGGGTATTTGTTCTCACTTGACTTACAGAATATTGACCAATATAGGTCCTGTATTCTTCACCAGTACATCTACAGGTGTAGGTGGATAAGAACACAGGCTACAAAAGAAATGCAGCAGATTTAGTCTTTTATAAGAGCAAAGGAATTAATTGTGCTTCCCATGTAGCAGTGCACAGCTCCTTCTGTGTTTACTTCCTGGTTGGATTCTTTTGCCACTGACATAACGGTGTCTCAGGAAGGTCAAAATGAATAGTTAATGAATTACCATGGGCAGTTACAATACTTACAGCTAATGGTGTATGCTGTCAGTAGCAAGCGCTGATACTGGGCATGAGAGAGAGACCAAATCCATATAAAAATAAAATCAATATTTCAGCCCTTTCTTTAACAATTGCTTGTGCTGGGTTAACTACACCTTTCAGAGTTAAACAACATAAAAAAGGTGGATGACAGTTTAAAGGTTTTGATTGGTTATTTAGCATTATCCAGTCTGTCAGTCAATTCCTTAACTCAACATTCCAAACTGAACTGCTGAACAGGAAGTGGCTGAGAAAGGAGAGGAGCCTCAGTACCAAACTGGCCCTAAATTGTGAAAAATGGAAATAAGTAAATAATTTATACTTCAAAAAGCATTTATTTAACTTTTAGTCAACAATGTCAAACAGACAGCAAATAACTGTTGGTGACTAAACTTTTTCTTTTAATAGAACAACTGCGGTCAGTATTGGATTGGAGTACTGGAACTCACCAGGATACAAAACATCAGGGATCCACTAAATCAAAAGATTATCTTATGCCCTTCACTCACTTCCTTAGTGCTGATAGTTTCCCTGATCTCTTATCCCATCATGCACCCATAATGGGGCAGTTTAAAACTTCTAGAGGGTCCAGTGAGACCTGTGCCTGCTGGGATATCTCCCAGTTTCCTATTGGGCCCATTTTAACCTTTTTCTTACTACCAATGGAACACAGTGCCAAGGAGGTCTCGGGTTTACTGAATAATTCTCTCATCTCAATTAGAAAAAATTGCTTAACCTGCCAAAGACAGTAATCATTTATAGAACTCTCATGTTCACCCTCCATTATCTTATGCATTTCTGTATTTACAAATGCCAATTATTCATGTGTGTTCTCATGTGGTATTAAGAGAGAAAAAAAACTGTCAATGAAATGTTCTTTGATTTCAAGTATATCAACATTTTTACATGGGTATGGCCTTCAATCAATAAAAAAACACATAATTAGGACGAGCGTTAGTTACATTTCCAGTGATCTGTTATGCAATAGTCAGCAATTTAAAATAAACTTAAGGGTGGAGTAGAAACTGACAGTTGGCAATGCACTGGAATGAATACTTGTTATTTTCCCTTCTAAAATATATTCTAAAATCCCGTCTTACATTTCTTCTTTAGTATTCAGCTTGTTAGAAAAGAAAAAGTGCAAATCTCTAAGGGGGGAATTCACCATAGTGCGAAGTGACCTCCGGATCCTTCACATCACTTCGCACACACTGTTATGCACTCGCTGATGTCCTGCATGCGGAGAGTGGTCTCGCGGAGACTGGAATCCCTTTAAAGCATTTGCTGATGTCCGCGGGCAGGACATTAGCGAGCACATAACATTGTGTGTGAAGTGATGCGAAGGATCTGGAGCTCACGTCACACTATGGTGAATTACCCCCTAAGAGCCCAGTGGCCAATGTTAACAGAGGCCTGGGAATTCTAAGTTGACCACAATAATGAAAATACTCCAAAGAAAAAAGAGAAAACCCAGTATTGTAGTGCACACTAAAAATATATATTGCTTCATTAGTCAAAAACATTCTTATAATAAACATCTCATGGTGTGAGAGACAACATACAAAAGGTTAAAAACATTTAAAATCAAAAATTGTCCTAAACAGGCACATATGAACTTATGTGCAGGGGGTATCATCAATATAGCCAAACCAATCTCTTGTACAGATATAATAGAAAACCATCCACTTAATTATTTAGAGACTGCACATGTGCCTATTTTATAAATCCAGACCATTGTCATGTTAAACAACACACTCTATCCCATATACATCAGGGAAGCACAATCAATCAAATTGTTACCTATGCGACTCAGATTTATTTCTGGAGAGGTGGTGTAGATTGGATGGATTAGCCAATTTTTGTAAATCCACATAGGTTGGCAAAGATTGTGGTGCTGGCCCCCCTTGCTCACTGGATGTGTTTCACCCCTAAAATGGCTTCTTCCCGCAGTGTATGACCACACTGTATACACCGCAGTGTATGACCACAGTAATGGGCTCAGTAGTTGCTAGTTTCTGAACTCTTGGATCTGGACTCTGTTTTGCAACAGATAAGGATTTAGTTTATAATTTTGGGGACAAACCTTTATTTCTATATGAATTATATATACCCCGAGACAGAGCTGAGCTTGTAATTATGGGATATTGTATGTAGGGTTTACAATAAGGCTGTAACATATATGATGGTAAAAGTGAAGCAAGTTAAATATTTTCTGAAATGACTGTATAAAGCTATTGATATATATATATATATATATATATATATATATATATATTTTTTATTAATATATATCTTTTTATTTGGTTTTAAACATGAAATATAACTTACATTAAATATTAAACGATGGGAATATTGGCGAATGATATATTTTGATCCAGAATGATTTACTTTATGCAAAATGCAGGTGATAAATCCATTATCCATTTCAAAGCAACCCTACTATCCCATGCTAACATAGTACCACTTTGGCATTGGCTGCAACTCTCTAATTCAGCCATCTCTCACTGGCTCAGGGGATTATTCACTAAAGTCCAAATTGTTGCGTATAGGTGCGAATTCGCCAGATAAAGACAGTCGCAATAGGCTGCTACTGTCGCAGTCGCGTCTTTATAATGAGAATATTGTCGCAGTGGCAACTTTATTATGGGAAAATTGTCTCAATCTTAACTTTAAAAAATTGTTGCAACTTTACAATGGGGAAATTGTTGCGGATTTGCCATGGGAATCTGCTGTTTGAGAATTCGACATTCGAATTCGCACATTAGTGAATAACCCCCAACTATCAATCTCACTAAGAACAAAATAATTCAGCTGGCTAAACAGACATATGAAACAAAGGGATCCCCTGTTAAATTTCATTAAGGACAGAGGTTACTCCCTGGCTCTACATAACTTAGGTAATCTTGTTGCACCAGAACTGATTTATGTGTAAACTTACTGATGTTAATGTTATGCATAACAGTCTTTAATTAAATAAATGTAACAGATTAATAGAAGTAAATGTATTATTTGAAACTATGCAGCAAATTGTGTGGTTTGTTGTGATGTAATGAAAATAATAAACAACTTTAACTAAAAAAACCCAAATATTTTCACAACTATGATTCATTATAAAAAGTGGGGCAAAAGCCATTAAACTCTAAAAGGCCAATCTCTGACTTTTTGACTTTATCCCGCGAGATCTCGGCTGTTTGATGGGTAAAAATTGATCTTTTCACTGATAGAGGGGTTATTCATTAAGGTGCGAATTAGTCTGTCGAGTTCTCAGACAGCGGATTCCCATAGCAAATCCGCTACTGCGACAATTTCCCCATTGTAAAGTCACAACTGTGACAATATCTTCATTATAAAGATGCAACTGCGACAGTATCAGTCTATTGCGACTGTCTTTAGCTGGCGAATTTACACATATATGCAACAATTCGGACTTTAGTGAATAACCCCCAGAAACTTTGGAATTTTCGATGGAAAGGTAGGCATACAAAAAAAAAAAAAAACAACTTGATTGAAAATTTTCTATCAGTAAAACTCGATCAAAAATATAGATCGATTTTTACAGATCAAACAGCTGAGATCTCATGGGATAAACTCGAAAAGGTTGAGATCAGCCTTTCACAGTTTAATAACTTCCGCCCTTGCAAACGTCTGTGTCTGTGTGTCCTGTATCACTATTCTGTCTCATTGTCTGCTTGTTCTGTACTTGTCCTTGACACAAAAAGTAAGCTGGTTTATAACCCTAGTTGTCGCTAACATGATACAGCAAAGATAAAAATATGAATAGGCCTTTTTAAATAGAAATTTGGTTTCCAAAGGGGACTGTGAGCTATTGAATTAAATATACACCTACTATACTTATGAAGAATCCATGACAACATGTGAGATCTTTGTGCTGCATTTGCTAAACACTTTTCCCAGCCTGTAGGCAGATAGATTGCTCATACGAATAGAGCTGGTGCGGAGCGTTGATAAGTAAAAATGTGTATTTTAATGAAAAGTGAGTTCTTCATGGTCGTTTTCTTTCATAAATTCATCCAGAAAATCCCAAACCTAATAGATATCTTCTCATGCCTTCATCAGGATAACTCTCTTCTCCAGTTGTGATTAAGCTGGTGCCTGTCCCTACAACCCCAAACTTGAATACATTGTGCTTACTGGGTGCTTTGCCTCCCCCTGTATAGTTCTTTTAATTGACTAATGTTGCAGTATTATGTCATACCTGTTTTATTGGACTAACAGCTCAAATCGACAGATTTTCAAAAGCCATGCCCTCCCCTTTATCAAGCAATTCTGAAATTAGGAATGAATCCTGTGCGACAGAATAAGCGGCAGAATAAAGGCAAAGAGAATTTCTACAAAGATAAAAAAAATCAAACTGTTATTTTATTTGAAATCACCAGCCAGAAAGGATGATGGGGGCTTATTCTGTAAAGTCCGAATTCAACTGTCGAATTATCAAACAGCAGATTCCCGCAGAAAATCCACAACTGCAACAATCTTCCCATTGTAAAGTCACGATTGCAACAATTTTTAAAGTTGCGGCTGCGAGAATATTTCCATAGTAAAGTCACGACTGCGACAATAGACAATATTCTAATTATAAAGATGCATCTGCAACAGTAGCAGTCTATTTCGACTGCCTTTAGCTGGCGAATTCACACCTTTACGTGACAATTTGGACTATAGAGAATAATCCCCATAATGTCTTCTAGCAGCTAACAGTAATCTGGCTTCATAGCATTTGCAGCTTGGATTAATGCTTTGTTTGATGTTGTACAGGCAAAGCCCCATATGTAAGGCTGGAAAACATTCCTTTTTTTGTTCTATTTTACTTCAGGTGACACACACTATATGATAAATGTTATTTGGTTTCGCTTGAGATGTATTGTTCAAACCGTGCATGGGGAACACAACTAACCACTTTTTTTTTGTTTCAATATCATTTTGAGTGCTGGTGATAAATTCTTTAGGAGGATCCACAATGTATGGATGTATATGGTACGTAAATAAACAAAAACCTTAGACTTCTCATACAGAGCAAACATTACGAGCCTCGTTGACTAAAGGTTGAATTCACTTTGCTACAATTTAAGTCAGATTACTGAAATATACAGTATGTGAATTCACTTCTCAGGATTGGCTAAGTGGAAAATACACTTGTAGAACAGGCGAACAGCGGCGATCACTGTCAGATGTGTAGTTTGGCTTAGACAGTCTGATAGGAAGTAGAATGAGAAGTCACGCGGAGTGAGGCAAATTCGATAAGCGAAGGGGAGTGACATCAGTCTCACCATATCTCACTAACTGTATTCTGTCAATATTCTGTCTGTTTCTATGTCACCTTGTCCCCAAATCATGTTTTCATCTATTCGCAATCACCATTGTTACGTTTGGATGAATAGTTTCTTTATACAATACTGCAGCCCTGCTATCAACCCCCCAATTCGCCAGTCTGAAGTAGCAAATTCAAGCAGGTGAATTCGGAGCGGTTCACCTAGTTGAATTCGCACCTTTACATCACTTAGATTGTAAGCTCTACAGGGCAGGGACCTCCAACCTCTTATGTCAATCACAACTCACCACTTAAAGTGATTTCTCGCTTGTAAGTTACTCAGTTGTATTGTGTATTGCACTTTTCCCATGTCTGTCTTATATTTGTATTGCTGAATTGTACAGCGCTGCATACATTTTTGGCACTTTATAAATAAAATTATACATACATATATACATACATACACTCTGCACATCTTAGTCTATAGTAGAAGTACCTGTGCACACTCAGCTCACGTAGTTGCTTGAATTGGTTGCGTATTTGCCACTTCACAGACTTTGCACAATAAGCGAACATGGGGAAGTGGAAATTTATATAGATTCAATTCATTTATATCTATGTGACTATTTGGACTTTAGTCAATGAGGCTCTACCTGTTTGTATCACTAAGAATCAGGACACCAGTGACCACCAGTCAGACATGTCTGCCTCCATCAGCAACACTGTACCAATTAAAACTATACAAATCCTAATCACTCTCCACTTTTCATTCATCATCCTAATTTTGTAATGTAATTACGGAGAAGTAATTATTGGTTTTATAAAGTATCAGTGAAAAAAAAAGTTGTAATTCCTTTTTTTCACATTGTTAGAAAAATGTTTTACAATGTAGTTGTCATCATGGAAGACAGATGCACTTTAACCACAAGTAGACTTGACTGAACTAGAAAGAGAATTTAGCCTGAACTGCTGATCACAGCTGCCATCTGTTGGGACTTTCCACTATTACACAGATGGTAATGAACTCCCTGAACAATACAGAGAATACACTTGTCAAACAAGCGGACAGATGTGATCGCAGTCACATGCGTAGTGTGGCATAGTCATTCGAATAGAAGTAGGATGAGAAGTCATGTGGAGTGAGGCAAATTCGATGAGTGAAGGGAAGTGACATCAGTCTCATTATATAGCATTACATGTATTCTGTGAATATTCTATTTATTTCTATGAAACTCTATCCCTAGGTCACGTTGTCACTTAGTCACAGTTGCCATTGTCCCTTTTGAATGAATAGTCGTTTTATGTAACACAAGAGCCCTGCTATCAACAATTTGTCAGTCTGATGTGCAGAAGTTAACAGGTGAATTCAGAGCAGTTCTCCTAGTCGCAAGGATAACCTTTTGATCTCCGCGTGTCAAAATTCTGTCTCGACTTTAGGACAGTAAAATTGTAGCTGATTTAGAATGGGAAATTGTCACAGTTTGGACAATGGAAAATATATTGTAGCAATGCCATAGAACTTTTTTGTGGCTATGCTTTGTGAAATTGTCACGGTGGTGGATTTTGCTATGGGGAAATTGTCATGGTCACAGATTCACTATGGGACCACATGAGAGTGCGACAAGAATGGCGCCATGAAGCGTGTCAGCAAAAACGTCTTAGCGTGTCACCTCTGATAAACGTGTCATAGGTTAGCCATCACTGACTTAGGGGGTAATTCACCATAGTGCGAAGTGAACTCCAGATCCTTCGCATCACTTTGCACACACTGTTATGTGGTCGTTGATGTCCTGCACAAGGACATCAGCAAGCGCTTTAAAGGGATTCCAGTCTCGGCGAGGCAACTCGAGTGGTCTCGCCAAGACTGGAATCCCTTTAAGCGTTCACTGATTTCCACATGCAGGACATCAGTGAGCGCATAACAGTGTGTGTGAAGTGATGCGAAGGATCCGGAGGTCACTTCGCACTATGGTGAATTACCCCCTTAGTCAATAGTAGAAGTAACTGTGCACACGCATGCAAAGTGATGCGAAGAGCCTCGTAAGATTGCGGCTATCGTAGACGCCCAAATTGGTTGTGTATTCGCCACTTCACAGAGTTTATTCAGTAAGCGAAGATGGGGAAGCGACCAATAGATATGAATTCAAAGCTATACGTGACTATTCTATATTTTAACAATAACGAGTGGCTACACCCTAATTCTCTACTCCTTATTTACTAAACAGAGGATTCCCATAGTGATTACACAACTGTGTCAGTAGCCATATCTTGTGGTGTAGTCAGTCAGACAGTAGGAGCCCTGCTATCAGCCCCCTAATTCATCACTTTCTTCCGGAAAAGATCAAGTGACACAATACACCTTGTTAAATTCTCTCCTGCAGCAGACTCCAATACTTGATGAATAGGAAAATTATCTCTGTACTCATATGTAAAGTGGTACAAGTGCTCCCTAAGTCTGCGACTGTCGTAACCATCCGAATTGGTCGCAAATTCACCACATCGCAGGGTTTGCTGAATATCCAATATAGGGAAGTGGTGAATATATGTGAATTCACACCTTTATGCAACAATTCAGTCTTTCAGTTTTTCAGAATAATCGTAGCAAATTCATAAAAAAAAAACAAGCACTTGGAGCAGAGGTTTTCAGCTAATCCCACACCTCCTCTTAGTCTAGGGCTGAGCTGACTAATTGAGCGTGCCTCACCCTCCTAAAACTAATTAAATATATATTTTCACTTTATTCGGGAATCTTACTGGAAGTCAGCTCTGAGTGACTGAAAAACTGCAGAGAAACAGCCTAAAACAGCTCGGGGGCATATTTAAAAAAGTTGAAAGAAAAACATGCATTTATTAAGCCCCCCTGTAAGACAAATTTTGTCACCGAAAAATATTCGCCAGATTGAGGGTGGCTAAAACACATTATTCTCTATAGGAGATGGATGTGTCCCATAAAAAAGTCGTCAATATCAAAAATAGTCACAAATCGTAAAGACACTCCATTGAAATCTGTATAAAATGTGTTTATTTTAATGCTGCGACCTTTGCTGATATTGATCGAAATGCTGATGCGTAACATTAGCCTACCAGAACATCTGAAAAAATCAAAGCAACTTCTGAAAATGTTGATAAGGTTTGCGCAAATAGCCTTTCATTTTACTGCAGTCTCTTGGCCACGATGGACAAGGCTGTTGCTGCACTGCAGTTTCTGTGCACAAGATGGCGCTGCTAAACCTTTAACAATTGTCTACCTGTATAAACAGATAAAATCACATGGAAAAAAAAAAAAAAAAACTTGTTTCCAAGGTTAGTTCCAAATTTTCCACTGGACTACAATAGACAATTAAGGAATTCATGTGTTAATCATCATATTAATCAAAGTCTCTTTCCAAAAAAAACTGTAATCATATTGCTTTAAGGAACAGCGATACAACTTATGTCCAAAGTAGGGGCATTAAAGTTCTTTATGTAAACATTTTTCTTTCACCAGCCAGTTTCAGGACCCTACAGGTGTTCAGTAGAGGGACGGTTCTCAGTCCTGCGCCTCCCCTGGCTGGTGGAAGGAACCTTAAACCAGCTCATGTTCTACCGCTAGACCTAATACAAGTAGATTCCTTTATAGTTCACTTCAGTAAGTGAAATCATAGGCCAGTGGCGGCAAACCTTTTTGGCACAGAGTGCCGATGATGTCACTCATCAAGTGCAGACGCTGATGAGTGATGTCATCGCACCTGCGTCAGCGCAGAGCTCTGGCCGCAGCTATCCTACTTAGATCCTCCCTGCAAGCAAATGCTCCTACAGGGGGTTATTCACTAAGGAGAGAATTCGACTGTCCATTCCCGTAGCAAATCCGCTATAATTTCCCCATTATGTAAAGTCGGGACAATTTTTTAATGTTAAGAATGTGAAACTTTTCCCATAATAAAAATGCGACTGCAACAGTAGCAGCCTATTGCAACAGTCTTTATCTGGCAAAATCGCACCTATACGCAACAGTTCGGACTTTAGTGAATAACCCCCTCAGTGTAGGCTGCGGATCTGACCTGAAAACTGTTGCTCACTGGGAGGACTCTAGGATAACGGTTACACCAGCGGAGGCAATGGCGTGCGTGCCCACAGAGAGAGCTCTGTGTGCCTAGGTACGCCACCGCTGGCATAAGCTTAGCTCTGTACTGGAAAATACTGCACCCCAGTGAAGACTATAGTGTTCTTAGTAGTTCAAGTGTCGCAGCTTTGACGAAGACGAATGAACACAATGGTGGATATTTATAAGAGTTGACATTTTTTTTTGACTAGTTAATTCAGGAGAAACAGACATTTTTTTAAATCAATATTTGCCTATTTTAAGAAGCTGTGAATTTTAGCACCCATAAGTGTTCACTTGTCCCAGGCTAGTGTAAAACATTATTCCCTGTGTAGTGGGTCTTGTCACTTACCCACAGCTGAAAAAGTTTTCCCATGCTAAAAGGATATTGATATGAAAGGGAAGGTAAACACGATTTGGAAACATTACAGAATTTTTTTTTTATCAACCCTGTATAAGTCAGCGGCATCGAAAAGTACAGTGAATTTGAAATTAAGAGCGAAACATAGCGAAATGAAGCTAAAAGGTTGAAATGGTCCTTATAAATATCCACCTTTCAATAAGGATCCAGGGAAAGATCACAGTAGATGGCTTAAAGTGTAAGTAAAGTTATTGACCAAATTATACACATATATTATATTTATAATGTAAAAACATAAACTTAAACATTGAAAAGTAAAAACAATTTTGTGTTTTTCAGTTCTCGCCTCTTAATCCTGCAGCCTTTCTCGCCTTTGCATTTCACTGTACTTGCTTCCTGTATAGTGCCGAGAAGCCCCGCCCATTAATGAGGTCACACAATGACTCATTCTGCTAGTGCATGCTTAGTAATCTTATACTTTCCTTTCACTGCAAAAGCCCTGCAGCTTTGAATTCCGACCCAGACAGTGTCGGATTTTAAGAAAGAGAATGTGAGAGGGGTGGGGAGTGGCCTTCTCCACTACAGGAAGAAGGAATATTTTACAGAGAGATAACAAGTGCTGCAGAGTGAAAAGGTGAGAGAGGATTTTACTAATCGTTTTTCCACTTTACAATACTTTAATGGGGCAATCTTTATAAATAGAGTTTTTTTTACAATTTAAGCAGGAGGAATCCCATCTGCTACCATTCCAGTACTCTATCTCCATGGATATTAATGGCGGTAACTATAGAATACTGTTGCTATTGTTGTCTAAGTTACAACTGACTAAACCAATTGCTACCTAATTCTACTGGCTAATTCTACTTTCTTACTCAGTAGCATTAGATGAATACAACTCACATACACCACATGTAATCAGTGACAGAATTTATTAACACAGGGACCTGTGCTGGACCTGTACCAGGCTTGATATCCTGGTCCCAGTGAAGGACTGGCTCCAGAACCCCCCCTTCCACAGCATTGCCCCCTCCTCTCCACAGAATTGCCCCCTCTTCTCCACAGCATTGCCCCTTCCCCCACCCCCTGAATCAAATTAAGAACACTTTCCAGGATCCAAGGGGCACCAGGTGCGGGCACAGGAAACTGCAGAGAGGTTTGTGGTCCATCCACAGCGGCCATATTTCCTATTTTCTTTGGTTTAGTTTAACTATAGCATTATACAAACAAACCCTCTTCCTAACTTTGATATCAATATGCAGTATTTACATTCAGTAAAATTATGTCAAAGGAGACACCTTCTAATGCAGCACAGGTAATGACTGAACTGCTGGCGGCCCTTTGCTCTTCACTGTAATTGGCTTTGCAGGCACGAGCAATACTGGGCGCCATAGACTGTGAACAGACATTGTTGGGCATTGTATACTGTACTCTGCATTACCAGGAACTTTGCACTCTTACAGCCTTTGCTAGGCACAGTATGCTGTATATACTGTTACAGGGTTGTTACTTGGAATACACCAAGGGTCCAAGGAAACACTGTCCAACCTTCAAATATGAAGTAATTAGGAGACAGGAGCCTCTGGTACTTCTATCATTATTGCTACACTGTAATAGGCTTGCTGGGCACCAGGGTCTGACTGATTAGGGGGAACCAGGAAACGAGATCAAGGCCCACCGGAAAACATGTTGTTTATGGTCAATTTATTACTCTCTTCAGTTCTTATGGTAATCTTGTTTCCCTCAGGAAAATACCATGATGGCGGAGTTTGAAACTCTAGTAGAGCCCCCCGAGGACTGTTGGCCAGTCTGGTCCTGCTGGATGGTATTTATTAAGACAGGCTTTTTTGGACATTGTGCACAGTAACATGCATTTATGCTTATGTTATAACAGACACTGTTTTGGCCTAGGTGCACATCACCGGCATGTAAGTACAGACAACTGTGTTTCTGGCCTATCATTCATCTCTTTCTCAGTCAGGAGGCCATGGTTCAGATCTCTAGACCAATTAAAGCAAGGATTAAAGAACATAAGGATAAAAGAGCTGCCCGCCTTAGTTTTTATGGTAGTGCGGCAACCCCTTTGTTTTTCCAACGCTGGCAAAATATGACTCTAGCACTCCACTGGCCAGCGCAATTGCCAATGGAGCGCTAGTTCTAGTTGAGGGGGGATTTCCACTGAAGAAGGTGTCAGAACCAGAAGGGATCTCCTGCGATCGGTCACAGGAGTCAACAGAAACCTAGGAGCGCATGTAATCAGCGTTTCTGGGTTCCTTCTCCTTTTCCCAGTACTTTCAGTGGCAGGACCAGCACACAGCTGCTGATCTCTGCAGGTAATCAGTTAATAAAGGTTCCCCATGGCCCCCACTTACCCCGACCCCCCCACACATGCCCCCCAATTCCCCAAGTATGGTTCCCAATTGTAAAATAATCTCCCAGAAGCCTTCCTAGCCCCTGATCAACCCCCAAGTCCCTGATTTGCCTACCCTAGCCCCTGATTGACTCCCCCAGCCCCTTATTGCCCCTCAAGCCCCTAATTTACCTACTCTAGTCCCAGATTACCCCTTGAACCTTTTATTGTACACCTGCAATCCCTGATTGTCCCCTCAGGCCATTATTACCCCAGTATATTTTTGAGACCCAATAATTCACACACTGTACCAACTGGCCCCCAGTGACCTCACTGTAGTTCCAGGGGCCCCACAAAGCCTCAATTTCCATTTAGAGCCACTGATTGGCCAGAACAGTCACCATTTGCTTTAGAGCTACAGATTCCGCAGCAGATCTCCAAATTGCCCCACAGAGTGTCCAGTTCCTCCACAGATCTCCAGATTTCCCCCCAGAGCCAGAAATTCCTCATCAGATCCCCATATTGCCTCATAGAGCAAGTGATTGTGCCACATTTTCTTCACAGCTGCCAGTTCTTCCACAGTTCTTCCTGATTGTACTGCACAGTTGATAATTGATACAAAGATCTCCCTGATTGTCCCACACAACTGCTGATTACTCTGAAGGTCCCCCTGATTGTCCTGCACAGATGAAGATTCCCCCGTCGGCTGATGATTCCTCTTCAGTTTCCCCCTTGCCCCTAAGAACCACAGGTTCCTCCACAGGTCACTCTTTGATTGCTCTATGCTGCCACTGGTTACTCCACATAGTTGCCTATTTTTTTGCACAGCTAGTAACTTCTCCACAGGTCCCCCTGATTGCTCCATACAGCCACCGATTGCTCTACAGGTCCTCCTGATTGCCCGCACAGCCTGTCACTTTCAGATCCCTCAAAAGGAGAAAAAATAGGAGATGGCGACTAGGGCTGGTAACCACAGCGGACTTGATGCTAGCTACCACCAGGGCACAGAATCTAAGACACTGCCGGTGTTCACCTAGAGCTCCCGCAAGGGAGTTAGGCTTTAGCTGCAAGCAGCGTCCAGGTTGCGACCCCAGGGGTTGCTGTCCACAGATGGTAAGTACACACAGAGAGTAGCAGATAGAGTGGTCAGAAATACTAGCAGAGGTACTGGCATGTGAATAACAGGCAGAAACAGGAACAAGCAGATAGAAAGGATAAGCAGTGTTCAGGCAGGGTCTGGGACAGGCTAAGGTCATACACTTTATTTCACTAAACAGATACAGAACACCAAGGAGCTAAAATAGTCCTATAATCGGGCGCCATACATACTGACAGACTCCTTTATATAGGAAAAGGAGTCTGTCAGCTGATCGTGCTGCCCGCGTCATAAATGCGTATCTGCGCCGTGCACGCTCCTGACGTCATCGCACACCCAACGCGAGAGCCAAAGAGAAGCTGCAGCGTTCCCAGCATCATAGAGGGACCGGTGCTGAGCGAGGAGCGGTAAGTAGAACTCCTCACAGTACCCCCCCCCATCAAGGGTACCCTCCGGGCACCCCTTGGCCTTCTCAGGAAACTAAATGGAAGAATGAACCAACCTAGGAGCATGTACTTCAGAAGCATTAATCCAAGAGTATTCTTCAGGACTGTAACCCTTCCAATGAACTAAATATTGAAATTTGTTACCACAGAAATGGGAATCCAAGATTTTCTGTACTTCAAATTCTTCAGAACCTGTAACGATTTGGTTCCAAGAGGTACCAAGAGGTTGCTGGTGTATACCACACTATCTTTGGCGCTAGCTGACTTTGGGCGCGGAATCTAAGGTACTCTCCGGTCTTCACCTTTAACCCCTGCAAGGGGGTACTGGACTCAGCTGCTGAGAGTACACAGGTCGCGGCCCAAAAGCCAGGTGTACAGTGGTGGTAAGGATACGGACTGCGGACTCAGACTTGGACACAGGCACTGGACACAGAACGCAGACTCTGGACACTGGACAGGACACAGACTGAGATTCAGGTGCAGGGCTAAAACAGGACACTGGTAAAAGACTTGAACAGTACTTCGTTACAGGACTTGAACAGGACTCAGGTACAGGACTTAAACAGGACTCAAGTAACTTTAATTAAATTAATGATTTAGAAAGCCCAAAATACTAAGGATGCAGTATTTTATAATCGGGTGCTTTGGCTGGAGCGTGTCTGTCTGTCTTATATATGATGTCACGGCGGGTGCGCACGCTCAAAGTGTCGGCAGTGCGCGGCGTGCGCGCATATGAGGAAGAAGCCCGGCGCTGGAATGGAACACCGTGAGTATTCCTTACACCCATCCTCAGGGGCATCCACCGGAAGCCCTCTAGGTCTATCGGGATGAACCCTATGGAAAGCATTGACCAACCTAGGGGCATGTACATCAGTGGCATCAATCCAGGAATTCTCTTCTGGACCATACCCTTTCCAGAAGACAAGGTACTGAAGCCTGTGATGAGATAGAATTCACGACCTTCACAATCTCATATTCCTCTTGACCATCCACGAGAACCAGACCAGGCGATGGAGTACTGGAAGAAAACTGATTTTGGACAAAAGTTTTAAGCAGAGATATATGGAAGGAATTAGGGATGCGGAGACTATTGGGTAGAGTAAGCTTCACAGACACGGGATTAATGATACTTTGAATAGAGTACGGACCAATAAACTTAGGACCTAATTTACCAGAGGGCAACTTTAGACGAATGTTTCTAGTAGACAACCAGACCTTATCTCCCACCTTGTATTTAGGACCAGGATGTCTCCTTCGATCCGCTTGGGTCTTTTGCGAGTCTTTAGCTTTTTCCAGACTTGCTCGAACTGTCTGCCAAATAGATGTGAAAGAAGACAATTCCGAGTCCACCACTGGAACAGAAGTAGGTGGAAGAGGAAAAGGGAAAAGCTTTCACGTTATTTCCGTATACACAGAAAAAAGGGGATACCTGAGAGGAGGAATGAACTGCATTGTTATGAGAAAATTCAGCCCATGGGATGAGGTTTCGACCAATTGTCTTGGGTCTCGTTCACAAAACAGCGCAGAAATTGTTCCAAAAATTTGGTTAGTCCTCTCGGAACTACCATTGGATTGGGGATGATAAGCCGAGGAAAAATGTAGGTCGATTCCCAGAGCAAGATGAAAGGCTCTCTAAAAACTTGAAATTAACTGTGAGCCCCTGTCGGAAACTATTTCCTGTGGGGTACCATGGAGACAGAAAACATGAGCAATAAAGAGCTGAATGAGATCTTTGGCTGTTGGAAGCTTTCGTATAGGAATAAAATGTCTCAAAGCGCTGGCAGTGTGCAGCGTGCACGCATAGGAGGAAGAAGCCCGGCGCTGGAACAGAACACCGTGAGTATTCCTTACAGAACCACGATCACAGGACCAGGAGGAGAAGTCTTAGAAAAATGATTGAAAACGGCAGGTTTCAGGAGGGAAACATGGAAGGAGTTGAGAATCCTGAGACTTTTTGGTAAGGATAATTTTACAGCAACTGGATTAAATACGTGTAAAATGGTAAACGGTCCTATAAATTTGGATCTTAATTTGTGAGAAGGAACTCACAATCGAATGTTCCTGGTGGAAAGCCAAACCCGATCTCCGACCTTATAATTAGGAGCAACCCGACGTTTACGATCAGCACATTTTTTTTAAAGAAAAACATTGAGAGAGTTAGGCACAAGGATGAATCATGCCAGTAGAAAAATCTTCCTGAGAGAGAACTGCACCTGCGCCATAGTCGGAGGCATCTACCTCTATTCTGAAAGGTCTGGAAGGATCTGGATGAAGTAGAACTGGCGCTGACATGAATGATGCTTTTAACCGCAAAAAAAGATTTTAATACCTCTGGTGACCATGAATCCGGCTTCGCGCCTTTTTTAGTTAAAGCTATAATTGGTGCTTCTATAGAAGAGAATCCCTTAATAAACTGTCGATAGTAATTGGAGAAGCCAATAAATCGCTGTATGGCTTTCAGAGTAGTAGGGTGAGGCCAATTCTTAATGGCAGCTACTTTCACGGATCCATTTCAAGACCTGTAGCAGAAATTATATATCCTAGAAAAGAAATCCTAGGTACATGAAATTCACATTTCTCCAATTTGGCATACAAAGAATTTGCCTGCAATCAGCCAAAAATCTCCTTTACATGGGCAATGTGTTCTGAGTAGGTCTTAGAAAAATCAGAATATTGTCTCGGTATACTACTACACTTATGCCCAGGAGATCACGAAAAATATCATTCATGAAATCCTGAAAGACTGCAATTGCGTTACACAAACCAAATGGCATAACTAAATACTCGTAGTGACCTTCGTGAGTATTAAAGGCAGTCTGCCACTCATCATCCTCACTGACTCTTATCAAATTGTAAGCCCCATGGAGATCCAATTTGGAAAAAAATAGTAGCCTCCTACAAAAATACGAACAATTCTGGAATTAAAGGTAATGTCTAAGTGTTCTTTATAGTAATTTTATTTAAACCTTGATAATCTATGCAGGGTCTTAGACTACCATCTTTCTTCTCTACAAAAAAGAAACCTGTGTGAAGAGGAGGGACGAATGATGCCTTTGGACAGATTTTATTGGATATATTCTCTCATAGCTTTCATTTCCGGAATTGATAATGAGTAAACTCTACTTCTAGGGGGAAAAGTACTAGGGAGCAACTCTATCGAGCAATCGTAGCTTCGATGAGGAGGGAGAATCTCAGAGGCTTTTTTACAAAAAACGTCCTGAAATCTGTGATTAACTGGAGAAAGAGAACTTAAAGCCTTGGAGGACAGGGTGATATTGGCAATTGGAGTTACAGACTGTGGCAAACAACAGGAAGACAAACACCGAATGGACCAAGAAACAACTTTATTAGTGGCCCAATCAAGTACTGGGTTTTGCAACCTTAACCAAGGGAGTCCCATCACGCACCCGACGTGAGCGTCGAAGAGAAGCCGCGCCGTTTCCATAGAGGGACTGGCGCTGGAGCAAGGAGCAGTAATTATAACTCCTCACACAGCTACTGATTGCTTCACAGATCCTTCTGATTGTCCTGCACAGGCTCCAACTTCCCCTCAAAGCCACTGATTTCTCCACAGGTCCTTCTGATTACCTTGCACAGGCACCAAAGCTGCTGACTGCTACTGATTGCCCACAGAGCCACAAATTCCTCCACAGGTTTCTCTTTGATTTTTCAATGCTGCCACCAGTTGCTCTCCAGATACCTCTAATTACCCTGCACAGCCTCTGATAGCTTCCCAAATCCCCCAGTTGTCCCATAGAGCCATAGGTTCCTCCACAGGTCCCCCTGATTACCTCACGCAGCCACTGATTGCTCCCCATGGATGCAGATTGCTCCCTAGATCTCTCAATTGCTTGTAGAGCCATGCGTTTGTCCACAGGTCTCTCTTAGTAGTTCTTCTGCACAGCTGATATTCTCCATATTGGGTATCGTTCTTTTCAGGAGGCATTGTTCTTTCATATTTGGTATGGTTATTGGGGTCTCAAGTTGATATGAGCATGAAATGCTGTTTTTACTCTGCATTTTTGTCACATTTTCAGCAAAATTACCCTTGCGCACATGCTTCACTTTGGGGTGTTTGTTTGTCAACCGTACCTTTATGAGCACCTACACATATTGGGTATCATTCTGTTCAGGAGGCATTACTCTTTCAGATTTAGTATGAATTTTGTGGATTCATGTTTATATGTGAATGAAATGCTGTTTTGACCATGCATTTTTAACATTTTGTTTAGGAAATTGAAATATTCAGAAAATCGACAGTGCTTACGTCCACAAATCTGCATCCATAGCAACAAGCCTGGTATGCTTGGATAGGTGAAGGTGTGTACTTTCAAAAAGAATACATTTTTTGGGGGGAGTATTTAAGGTAAAGGAATTTTTCTTGAGAAAAACTGCAAGGTGTGCATATTAGTTTTAATTTTTTTAATGCGCTCATTTCAATTAGGAGCGTTTCCTGGGCAGGAAAGGGTGTTTAGTAAGACATATGTGGTATCGCTATGATCAGGAGGAATTGAGCTTTTATAATCACTAATGGTTTCCCTGAGAAACTTACTTTTTCTATAAAAAATAGGCACTAATTAAAAGAGAATATCAATTTAATTTATTTATTTACTGTATTTATTTATTTTTACATATTTCACCCAAAATATTAAGCAAGCAAAATAGCAAACAAGACATTTCTTGTGAAAGATCAACATCTCCTGAAATAAACATTGTACATTTTTCCTGGAAATCACATTTGCTTCCTCTGCAAAAATCTTTGTTAAACACATACAGTCCAAAATGCTTAAAAACTGCTCGGCAAAATATGGTGAAAAAAATGAACGATCCTCTGGCCCTAAATGGGTTACAACAGATTCCGAGTCAATTTCACACATTATTACACTGTGAAACATTTATTTCAGCTAAAAGGGCTTGTAGTACAGGTCAGGGTTATTAACTGTCAACAAATTTACTGTACTTATTGTAAAATAAGACCAAATTTTCACATACCATTAAAGAAAAATGTACAAATCATTAGTAACATCAATGTCTCACACCTGTTAACTACGCACAAAATAACTTACTCATAATACACGAACCTCTTCCTGCTTTTAAATTAGTTACAAAATCAGTAGATATTTAGAAAATAGTCAGTGAAAAACGTTTTTCAAGGGTTTGGCAACCCTGGAGGTAGTAAGAGCACCAACTAGAGGCTATAATTTATAGAAGTTAGCATTGCACAAAGAAACAGTATGGATATTTCCATAGTCATGTGAAGATGGTGTTATTTGGCATCAGCGTGGCAAGGCCTTTTGTATTGACTATTGGACTGTTTGTAATTTTAGTGTTTGGAAGAGAGGCTCTGTAATTTTATGGGCAGTTGCCATTATTTACTATAGGTTTTCACCACATGTAAATCAGAGATAATTGGTGTGGGGGGAAGGGAGTGGTTTCTTTTTAATGTGGTTTGAATATGTTGTATATTTGACAAATGATTCTGTTGACTGAAATGTATAATCTGCCATGTGCACTCAAGTATTAACTTACTAGAAATTGGTGTGGCAAAAGCTGTTTTTCCTGTTCTAAAATGGAAAAACACAGCCGTCCAGGCACCAATTGGCAGGAATAGACAGGTCTGGCTGGGCAGCATAATAATTTATGTTTCCGTTGGGTGCCAATCATTGCAGAGTCATGCCAAGGCCCTGCAGTAAATGGGTGAGGAGGAAGAGGTGTGACACGTTCACTATATAGTCTATAGTTACCACCATTGATATCTCCAGTAAAGCCCTACCGAGACAGATTACTTTAACGATACCAGGAAGAGGGATTAGTTTGAGCATGAGAAACTTGGTGGGTAAGCCGGTTGGCAAACTAACCATGCTGCAGTGGTTTTAAAGTAGTAATCTTTTCAATATTAATTGCATATTCCAATTTTGCAGGAATTACGAAACTGAAATATAGTATAGCACTTGATTTGAGACATTTTGAACAGAATGCCAACACTCTGTAAAATTCCCAAAAGGGTTTGGAAGGTCTGAGAAAAGGACACACAGAATACACTATGCAACATATAAAGCAGCTGTTGAGATAAGGCTACTTAGGTCAGGAGAACAAAGAGAAATTATGACTCAAGTGCAAGTACACTTAGAACTTGAGATGATGACAGCATTTTGTATGGATCTACTTGGCATAAATATAGCACAGGTGCTATATTTAAGTTCATCGTGATCTTATAAAGTCAAGGAGAAATAGAAGGGCATTTTAATACATTTCTAGAAGAACACTGGGTGATGTAATTTGATCTACATCAATAATCAATTGATTATTAATGAACTGACAAAACAACAGGAACATGGCATGGCTATCTTGGTGCTCATCCCCCCTCCTTTTCACTGTCTCTACCTACCTGTTCTCTAGCTCGGATGTGTCTGCTCTAGCACTTAGCACAACAGTGATCTTGCCCCCAGGGATCAGCAGTGCTGGGAGGGGGAGGATTGCTGTAATCACTAGAGCAGACACTGCTGAGCCAGGCAAGAGGTAGGTAGGTACAAGGAAAAGAGGGGGGCAAATACCAAGATAGTGCTCCCCTCCAGGAGCCCCCTAGGCAGCTGCCTAATCCTTGGCAGCGTGCTGCACATTAGGGTGTGTCTGGGCACACCAAGCACACTCTATGTGTATGCTTACGGTCATTAGATACTTTTGCCTGTGGCACAGCAAAATTAAAAGTTTTATTGGCCTTTTTATTGTAAACAATAAACGTGAAATTGAAAAAGTTAGCTTAGACCATCATTAGATAAAAAATGTGGCATGGGGGGAGGTTCCCAAGAAATTGTGAATACCTTGCTCTAAAATAAGGTTTTTACATTTACTGTGATCTACTCCAACTCATCCACAATGTGAAGCAATATAAAGAGTCATTCCCATCTCATAAGCCATGCTGCATCAAAGAGTACAGTAACAATAAGAGTGACGTAGAGAAGACTTATCAAATAATTATGTCACACAAAGACCAAATGCTGGGGAAAAATGGTGCAACTCTCCTAAAACAGAGTGCAATTTACAATTCTTTAGTATTCATCAAGGTTGCTCTAAACTCTAAAGGACTATGAATTATCATTTCCAGCTGTTCCCTTTGTTGTTTTTTGAGGCTAAGCAAGCAGCCTGAACAGGGCCGGCCTTTCCATTAGGCTACATAGGCAGATTCTAGGGATGCTGGCTACCCAAGGGGGCGCTCGCGTGCATTTTTTTTTAACTAGCGACGGCGCTGTTGGAGGTGAGTGAGGGACACGGGGCAAGGGGAGCCGGCGTGGGGCAGGGAGGGTGTTGCGGGGCAGGGGAGCTGGCGTGGGGCGGGGTGGGTGTCGCGGGGCAGGAGGGGGGTGTCGCGGGGCAGGGGGCACCGTTTGGGGGGAGGCCTTGGGCGCCAATAGGGCCAGGGCTGCTACTGAGCCTGAAATACCTAGTGCAGAAAGTATGGCTGGTACTGGTGGATAAACGTTTCATCAAATCGATTCTATCCACCCACTATGGAAATATCACCTGGGATGGTGTCAGACTCTTGTCTGGTACCTTTTACTATAATAAGCTAGCCATCCTGTATCATATTTTTAAACATTTTTGCAATGTTTTATTCTGTTCTACATATTGAGGGTCTCATTGTCAAAAGGGTGAATTCACCTGTAGAATTCACCTTGCTACAATTTGTGTATAATAAAGTAAAATACAGTATGTGTGGATTCATTACTCAGGATTGACTAAATGGAGATTACATTTTCCGAACAGGCAGACAGCTGCGAATGTTGTCGGATGGGTAGTGGGGAGTAGTCAGTCAGATAGAAGTAGGATGAGTAGTTATGTGGAATGAGGCAAATTCATGGAGTGAAGGGCAGTGGCAATGGTCTCATATTGTCCCACTTACTGTATTCTCTGAATATTCTATCTATTTCTATGTCACCTTGTCCCTAGGTCATGTTGTCATTTAGTCACAGTTGCTATTATCACCTTTGAATGAATACTCGCCTTACGTGCCACACTGGCAACACCTGCCATCAACCCCCCCCCCCACTCCCATTCCCCAGTCTGAAATGGCGAAGTCAAACGGGTGAATTCAGAGCAGTTCACCCAGTCATGTTTGCACCTTCGCATCACTCAGCATTTTAGTCAATAGTAGAAGTACCTGTGCACACGCACACAAAATAATGTAAAGAGCGCTACAGAAGTTAGTGATTCGTGCAGTTGTCCGAACTGGCCACTTCGCATAGTTTGCTCAATAAGAGAACTTGGGGAAGTGGAGAATAGTTGCAAATTCACAGCTCTATGCGACTATTCTGACTTTAGTCAATGACCCCATTAAACTGTTAGGAGCTCTGTAAGGAAGATGTTCAGACCAAGTCTACTTTAAACATTAGACATCTGAATCTGAGCCTGGAGCTACTGGCTGAATTCCAGGGGTGATTAGAGCTAACACAATGCAAGGTATTCCCTTAATAATCTAGCCCTGTCAAACATTTTTGAGCTATAGTACTCTAGGCTAGGGATTAAAATAGCAATAGAAATACATATTAAGGGCAAGGCCCTACAATCAGCGTCAGGCTGGCTTGACATATGTTGCTGTCATATGTCACATGATGTGGGGGGCCTTCCTGGTAGGCCACTATGTCCTCGTCCGACGCTCCCTATAATGCATCCTGTGTCACACAGAAAAATATATAAAACTGCTGTGAACAACTTTGGAGAGCCCCCAGTTACTTATCTGAAGTACCTCTGGGGAGGGCTTTCTTTAATTTCACCAGGAAAAAAACATCTGTGGACTTATATGCTCACGGTAAAACAGCTGGCGGCAGAAGTAGAACTGGTTGCTGGCAGTACCTTCAGGTAAATGGATGTTGGATCGTAATGGCTGTCCTTGGGGAGTTTAATGCGTTTAACATAAAATGTATAGTAGAGCCTTGCCCTTCTGAGCCGCTCTCATAAGTTGAACTGTGAGAGGATAACGATAATTCTGAACTACTATTAACAAAGTGAACTGCCATGAGAGGAGGCAGCTTCTAGAATGCAATGTCTGGAGGTGTGTTGCACAGCGTTTGACTGAGGGATGTTTGGCTCATTACAGAAACTAAGCCCAATGGCTCACTGCCAAAAAAAGGACAACAATGAGACGATGGAAGGCTTGGGCCCAGTTGTCACCATGACTACTGTGACCCTGATAGTGCAGTGCTTGCTTTTTACATTGAAATTATTGTAACTGTTCCTAGTTGATATTATTCTATTCAGAACATAGCTAAGATGTGGAAAATAGATTGTGTTTTTTAGATACACATCTTTCTGGAAAACAAACCAACCCTAAGTTGAGTTAAGGGATAGTGACCCTGAGGTAGGTTTTTTTTTTAATTTTAGGCCTCCCCCAAACCATAGTGACAAGAAGGGAGGGTGGTAAAATGCTTTTATTGTGCTCTAATCTATATAATAATAAGGGATTAATACAAACTTCAGTTGTGCTTTAAGGATGCCAGTGTGGTCATATGCACATTTGGTTTTCTACATGGTTAGTTCTAAGGCTAATAATATTCACTGTAGATAATAAGAATATATAATACTAGAAAAAAATGAAAGGTTAATTTGTGCCAAACAGATTCTCAATCTGTGAGTGAAGATGATGTAGAAATATGCACCTTGTGCAACAAACACCTCTGTGTGAAATAAGAAATCTGTGGCTGAATTTTATGCTTCCCAGAAGCTATGTTCTTTACAACCTTTCAGTCTGTATCAGACTTTGCCTTTATTCCAGAAAACACTTTTTTACCAGATTCCCTTCTCATATCCAGATAAAAATGTCAGAAAGCATTCATTTATCATGCAAAAAATTTGTTAACATCTTTGGATGCAATTTTAAAATATAGATTTGTTGAAATAAAAAATCTTTTTTTGCATGATAAATGAATGCTTTCTGACATTTTTATCCGGATGTGAGACGGTGATCTGGTAAAAAAAGTGTTTTTTGGAGTAAAGGCAAAGTCTGATACAGACTGAAAGGCTGTAAAGAACTTAGCTTTTGGGAGGCATAAAATTCAGTCACAGATTTCTTATTTTTTATTTCACACAGAGGTGTTTGTTGCACAAGGTGCATATTTCTACATCATCTTCACTCACAGATTGAGAAACTGTCTGGTTATTATTAGATTGGGACGTTTGGTTTCCACTATATTATTTTATCACGTGGATAAAGCACTATATAGTGCTATTTTGCGCTTCTGCCCTAGATTTTTTGTTTGAGAATCCAATAAAACACCATGGATACTAGATTTATTTTGATAACATCTATACTGCTGATTATGCTTTTTTGAGGCTACTGAGGTAGCCATGCTGGGTTTCCCACATGCTACTAACAGTTAGATTCTATATATTTGAGTTTCCTGACACAATGGCCAGGCAGCAGCTCAAATTTACTGTTGATTTTAACCCCCTACTGTACCTCCTTGGTCTGCAAAGGACTACGAATACCAGATAATCTGATAAGCCTCTATCCTAGGAGTTCCTGGGTAGTGTCCCCATGTACTCTCACTCATAAGTGCATAGATGGAAGAGACGTGCATTGAACAATGGGAAACATGACATTATTTTCACCATGGTTACATAGAGGCACACAGAGCCAATACACGCCTGCTCTATTTAGGAAGGATTTACTCAAATCTATTAATCAGTTAGGATGCTGTATGATGTGTGATTTAATACAATATTTTGCTTAAGTCTCTGAGCTGACAAAGATTTGGGATCCACCGATTGCTTTGCCAAACAGAAATATGAAATATGAACCTTCATAAGATTTGCCCAGAGGCAGTGTTGTGTTCTTGTGAGAGCTTGTATGTCAGGAGTTCAGAGCAAGACTACTTTAAACATTACAGAAATCTGAATCTGAGCCTAGAGCCAATGGCTGAATTCCAGGGATGATTAGAGCTAACACAATGCAAGGTATTCCCTTAGTAATCAGGCCCAGTCAGTCTTTTTTTTATCTATAATACTCTGGGCTACAGATTAAACTAGAAAGAGACACAAACAATAAGGGCAAGGCCCTACAATGCATCCTGTGTCTACAGCAAAAATCTATAAAATTGAAAAGTTTGCCCTAGTCTGACGCTGCCTGTAATACATCCTGTGTCACACAGCAAGATTGATAAAACTGCTGTGAACAACTTTGGAGAGCCCCCAATGACTTTCCTGAAGTACCTCTAGGGAGGGCTTTCATTTATGTAACCAGGCAAAAAAACATCTGCAGATGTATATTCTCATGGTAAACAGCTAGTGGCAGAAGTGGAACTGGTTGCTGTTTTCAGGGATGTTAATGCATTTAGCACAGCATTGACCTGAGGCATACTCGACCCTTGAACTTGGAGCATCACATGACATATGACTTTACATAATGTAGGTAGCAAACACCTGGGAACGAGCTGGTTTCTCCCGGATACTCTGGGTTTGCAAGGCAAATGCTAGGTTTCTGGGGAAAACCATAAGTTTTCCAGCCACTGTGTTCTCACTGGAGACGTGAACCTGTATGCCCAAACTAATCCTCCCTTTACCAGCAGTGCAGGGAAGAGCTAAACTCTGTGCCAAAAAGGCCCTTGGCATTCCTAGGTATAACATATGCACACACATAATCGCACATTGCACTCAGCAAAGACAGACACATGCAGATATATATGTACAGTATAACAACAAAAAATACTAATTACTCCTGGGATTTAAATAACAAAATCTCTGATAAACTTTTATTACATTTTATATAAAAAGTCATAGCTTTCTCCTTGGACTCAGACCATTTTCAAGACTATAACCCCCACAAATACATATAGATACCCACATACACAGTAATGTGGAAATACAGGCACTGGTTAGACTCTGGGGCAACTAAATCTGTATCCTTTTATTGGTAGTCAGATTTTAGTAACATCTAAAACAAGAAGTGAGCGTTCAGATCTACCTACTGCTGTTTTGTGTTAGGCCACTTTAAATCTGTGTTCTGGATTTCGACTTTAGGGAACCTGCAGTATCCTACTGGGTTTAATGTCACAGGTATAAAATTGATATTTAAACAAACCTTTGACTCTAGCTTAGGGGTGGGAAGTAAATTGAAAGATCATTGACCCACAGTACATTTAAACTGGCCATACATAATAGGCTTACACACACAAGCTTACATATGATTGGCTGGCTGTTCACCCCACCCGGTTTGCTCCGCTGACTGGCCTCCTTGCAGCAAAACCCCAAATAACTGTTGGTGGTGCAAGCTGGATCAGCAGTTTTCAGAAATAAAAATGAATAGCGAAATTGTTTTCCTTAACCTGGTGAGAGCTTTTATTTATTTTTTCAACATTTTTTATGTTATCTGTGTCTGTTTGGGAAGCAATGTAATAAGGATCTCACCAGGATAGACGGAAAACTCCAGGTCTGCTGGAGTTTCCAGATTATCATATTCTTGATGAAGTAAAAAGCATTGAAGGGTTTGTAGACTACAAAAAGAAGGATTCTCAAACTCTTCTTTCTTAGTTGGGCTCTGATCTCTTGTTTCCTGGTGGACCCCTGATCTCTTGTTTCCTGGTGGGCCCCTGATCTCTTGTTTCCTGGTGGGCCCCTGATCTCTTGTTTCCTGGTGGGCCCCTTATCTCTTGTTTCTTGGCGGGCACCTGATCTCGTTTCCTGATGTGCACATAATCTCTTGTTTCCTGGTGGGAACCTGATCTCTTGTTTCCTGGTGGGAACTTGATCTCTTGTTTCCTAATGGGCACCTGATTTTTTTTGCTTCCTGGTGGGTACCTGATCTTTTGTTTCCTGATGGGAACCTGAGCTCTTGTTTCCTGATGGGCACCTGATCTCTTATTTCCTGTTGGCACCTGATCTCTTATTTCCTGTTGGCACCTGATCTCTTATTTCCTGTTGGCACCTGATCTCTTATTTCCTGTTGGCACCTGATCTCTTATTTCCTGTTGGCACCTGATCTCTTATTTCCTGTTGGCACCTGATCTCTTATTTCCTGGTGGGCACCTGATCCCTTGTTTCCTGATAGACACCTGATCTTTTGTTTCCTGGTGGGCGCATGATCTCTTGTTTCTAAGTTGGCCCTTGACATAATTTCCTAGTGGACCCTTGGTCTGTTGTTTTTGGGTGGGCCCTAGCACTCTAGTCCCACATTGAAACTGTATGCAAAGTGTAATGGCCATGTGGCTGCAAAACCTTTAGAGATCTGGGACCCTCTTACTGTAGCTAAGTAGAGTCTATTTACATTTGTGTTGTTTTCTTCAAGCTAGCAGTTAATGTTGTAAAGCTCAAAAACACCCACTAATATTTGTTACAGCCACAATTTTTTAAATTTTACAAATCCAAAATCTACTATATTTTGTATTATACATTTCATTATATATATTTTTTTTAGCCAAACAATATGTGTTAACTGATTTTAATCCATTTTATGGCATAGTCCATAATATGTTTATATGACCATGACCAAGTCTAGCATCATGCTTAGGCCTGCTTTAATCAGGTTAGTTAACTTGCTTTGGTTGGAAAATTAGAATATAAAGAAATGATTTTACTTCTTTTAGAATATCATCTAGGCTTGAGGGAAAATGTCAGGATAGGAATTGCAGCTTTAACTCTGACTTCTAAACAACCCATAAAAATAACCAACATGCTTGGACAGGCTTTGATGAATATTTATTTAATACATTTAAAGTTATAATAATTCCTCCAAAATAGATATGCACAAAATCAATTTGTATAATGGATGGATTATTTATAAACATGGTGACAAGAAACACTGATTGATCTTCATTTTTAGATTTTCAGCTAAAAAACATGCAAATAATATATGGTTAGAAGGTATGGAGAAATTTCTAATAATAAATTCTTCATTTCTTGGCTGATCCTCCTCCATGGCTACTATGACCATGAGCATGCTGGCCATGCTGCCCTTGGTGACCGTGACCTTGCCCTTGCTGTTGGCAGGGATCAGTTATCTGGCATGGGTCAGGCTTTGGGCATGGATCTAATGAAGGAAAAGAAAAGCAAAAATCAATGAAGGTTTAGAAATTCTGTAAAGCTTTTTACTCTGTTTTCTTCAAACTGTTTTAGATTTCCCTGGCATTTCCTAATTCTATTGGCATATATGAACATTTTGTAGAGTCTCATATTGTCAAAAGATGTTTTTTTTTATGCTGTGCCAAAAGTCCTGGAAATGTTACAATAACTAAGATCAGACAAGAATAACATAGTCTTTATATCGGTCGCAAACAACAGTAGCAAGAAGTCTACAGTTAAGGCAACAGAAATAATGTAGCTACGTGCCGAAAACAGAATGCTTAAGGCTGAGGAAGGAAGCATTTTTATATTTTAGTAACATTTCAATGAAAAATTAGAAATTCAAGTCCAGACAATAAAAACTTGTAGAGAATATTTTCACGTGTGCGCCCCCATATTCACACCAGAGTCAAAGCATAATTCATAACAAAACGTTTTATGTTTCATTTTCACTTTGAATAAACTAAATTAAACAGTGTTAAAGACAGGAAGTGCTGGGTATACCTTTGTAGTCCTAAGCAGATATGTCTAGGTTCTACATCAGTGAGAGCCTATTAGGAGCCTCGAAAGCTTGCATTTACTATCTATTCCGTTAGCCAATTAAAGGTATCACCTATACTCCCTCATCCTTGCTGAGAGCCTATGTGATACTTTAAAGGGCTTCAATTGGCTTGCAATGATTAATGCTACAAAATTTGTAGATGTTTTACTTTCTTTTTATAGAGGGTAATTTGCATACATTTCCCAGGAAGCAATGCCTTAGGTCTTCCTACCAGATCAGTTTGTCTACATGACTTTAAAGAGTGCTTTTGTGAAAGCCACTTTTATTGCACATCACAAAAAGGGTAAGAACTAGCTATCATCTAATGACAAGAAGTTCTAAAACAGATCTATCTAGAGGTGTTTCTTTATATACCAATGAGAGTCTGTAAACCACAGTGGGTGGGGTGTCATTTATAGGGCAAAAGTTTAACATAGCAAAATTTCTATTATTTTTTTTTTCTTTTCATCATTGCATATAATGTTCTACCAGGATGGGTTACATTAGTAACTAAACTCATTACCCCATCAGCATTGTTCCTGCATTAGTAAATTGGCACTCCACTTACCGCACACTGGCTTGGGATCTTGACATGGCTTCACTTGACATGCTAAAAAATATATATAAAATCATATTATTATTTATAGGATATTACTTAGCTAAAAAGCCAAAAAATGAAATATAAGTTTAATAAAAGGCAATAAGGGTGATGCACCGGGTAGGCATTCTTGCTGTTAAGCCTCATGGACCCTAAAGATTAAAGTCTACCTGATACCTCAATACTCTAATACTAATTTAGGTTCTACTAATGAAATAAACTTTTCTTTATCGAGTTGGTTTGGGCTGGTAGATTGCGATTTAAGGGATCTGATTGGAGAAGCTATAATGTCAATCATCATTTAGCCCTGACAACCTGACTTGGGAAAGAAAAGCCAGGTTGACAGGGAAGATGACAGAGAGAAATGCTTTGTAAAGGTACATTTTTTTAATACATATATATTTACAAAAACATTTATTTCATTAGTAGAAACTAAATTAGTATTAGTTTTGAGAAGACAGGTGCACTTTAAGGCTGCCCGACATCCTAAATCTCAGCATGCTTACTGCGTGTGTGTTTATATTTATTGATTATTCTAATTATTTTTCTGCAAGGTGCTTTATACTGCCAACTGCGACAATTGATAGTCGTAAAGGGTTGCATTAAAAGTCAACATAATAAGTAGTTTCACATTTTATTACACCAATTAATTCAATTGAGTTGCATTAAAACTATAAAAATCCCGTTTGCATTTATTGTACCAATTATGTTGTAACACCATTGAGTTGACTTGTTCATTGGCACCAAAATTGCATATATTCCCATATTTCCCCTTGTTCCTTAATTGTATTTCTTTCCTTCTCCCTCTTTCATTTCCTACTTCGTTTAGTTCGTTGTTCAGATTTTCCAAATAAGATTCTTATAATAAACCTTTACACAAATGGCATATTAACATTTTCTTTGCATTTTCTATCATGCTTAAACAACAGAGGAATTCATCAAAGGAGCACATGTTTTAATTCTAATAAGCCTCGGCGACCAAGGATTGGCATTTATTATTCTAACTCCCCTACACCAATGAATGCTAACGACTGGTTGTTGGGTTACTATACATCAATAAAGGACTGCCGCTGTTGATCATTTTCCCTGCAAATCTCTAAAAAGAGAGAACCCCTAAAATATTTTGACGTGCAGCATTTAATGCAAAAACGAATAGTTTGCTAAAACATACATTCACATATTTAACATAAAAAAAAAAGATACTTACGATCTTGTTCCTGGCATTTATCCTGCTTTTGATGCTGGTGGTGGTGTTGTCCTCCGCCTTTGGCAGACATGGTTGTGTTCCTTTAGGCACAAGGTTACAAGCTGTAGATATTCAAGACTGCTGTGAATAAGCTGCTTATATAGGAAATGTGCTGTTGATTGTAAATGATTGAGCAATCCACATATTTATCCATCAACCAATAGTATTCCCTTCCACAATTAGTATCACCTAATGTCGGTTATTAATTGCACACCTTCAGGGCAGGGTGTTTCATTCCATGCTTGTATTGCAATTCATTTTCAATTCGCAATTTTGCATGAATCACTCTGTGAGTGACAAGCATCATTTTCTAATTGTTTTTTATTTTACAGTAACTCTGAGCTTTAATGTATTATTTGGCTGGTTACATTAATACAAAGCAGATAAAAAGAAGCTGCAATCAGCTGTGGTTACACCTCACCTATACCTATACTTTCTCTTGTAAAATACACATTCATACAGGTTTTTTTTTAAAGGTATCCTAGGTGCTGCAATGCACCTAGTAATTGTATTCCCTGAGAAACAACCAACATAAGATTGATATCATCATATGCACACAGACAGACAAATTAGGGCCTTGCTCTTGAACCTAACTAGCAAGAACTTTTTAGTGTAAACTGTAATATGCTGGTAACTTAAAGGGTCCTCTGACAGCCCTTTAAAATTGAGTCTGCATTGACCTTGACAGGCACTCCATTTCCTCTTATGAAATGTATGATAAAATCATTAGTAACTTAAACCAACTGGACTCCAATACACATAGTAGTATGCCTTCCCAATGACTTTGCATGTTTTGCTGGCTTTTAAATGTACGATTGGTGCATTATCAGGGCAACATGTTAAAAAAAATAATCAAAAAGAAAGCATTGCCATTTATTTTCTATGATATAACTATTTTGGACACTGGTAAAAACTGTATTTAGTTTACTCATTTTCACCTGCTCCCCCAAGTATTCTTGTGACACTCATTTAGATATACAGAGAGACTGTATAAGACATCAATAAAAGAGATGTAGGCAGTGCAGGGCGATGGGGTAGACAAGGTAGGCAGCCACCTAGGGTGCTGTTGGAGGGGGTATTCCTCTCTCCCTACCCCCAACAATGATTTAATTTCCTGTGATCGGCGGGAAGTTGAAGCAGTGCTGGGGAGAGGAACGCTGTAGTGCTTAGTGTTACAGCAGACAGAGACAGGCCACGGAAGAAGTAGGTAAGAACAGGGAAAATGAGTGGGCAAGCACCAAGCACCCCATCCTTCAGAGAGTAGGGAGTAGGAAGGACGGGACAGCACAGTGTGGTGTGGGGTGGGTGCTATGCAGTGCGGGAAGGGGTTGCAGCTGTAGCACAGTGTGGGAGGGGGTTGTGGGGGCAGCACAGTGTGGGGAATGGGGTGTGTTGTGGGACAGGTAGCTCAGGAGAAAAGGGGGAATGAAAGCAGCAGGGGAAGAAAAGCAGTATGGAGGAGGCATCAGGGGAAAGAAAGTAGCATGGAGAGGGGTAAGAGGGGAAGAAAATCAGCATGGAGGGGGCAACAGAGGAAGGTAATCAGCAGGGAGGGAGCAGCAAGGGGAAGGGGTAGAGGGAGGAGGAAAGTAGCAGTGATGGGGAAAGCAGGGAGGTGGACAGGGAAAAACTTTTTTTCTTTGGGGGCACACCCTAATGAAATGGCCTGTGCATGCCTATGGGGATTATACAGGGCTGGGGAGGGATTGAGGATGACACTAGCACTTCTATGCAGAGGTGACGATGATCTGATTCTAATCCCTTGAGCTCCCAGACAGAGCAGTGCACAGTGGATAAGAATCAGGTCATCAGGCCTCCAATACATAGGAGCACTAATAGCTTACTAAGCAGTGCAGCAGGCTGAGAGTCTGAGAGTGGAATTATACAGGTTTGTGTGTGTGTGTGTGTGTGTGTGTGTGTGTGTATACTTTACTTTGCCACACAGGTGTGGCAGTCTCTCTTACTCTTGGAGCAGACTGACAAATTGTGATGAGTTGGGCATTTAAAGTATTTCTGCTTAGATAGACAGACAGACAGACAGAGAGAGAGAGAGACAGACAAATATACATATATAGAGATAGATAAACAGATACAGTCCCATTCAGAAACACATTGGCATGGTGCAAGTGAAAGAAACCGGGCACTGTGCGTTACTATACTATATACTGTATGTAGCATATTTGATAAACAGTTTCTTGTTCAAAATTAAAAGAAAAGATTATAAAATAAATGTAGAGCAATTTGATTTTCCTTAGCAGACTTTGGATGGATGCACAGAGTATTTCAATTGATTTAGGATGCTTGGACAAAAGATCCCATTTTTTTATTATTGCAAAAGACAATGACCTTGTTACAAATATAAATTTAAACTTGTTGAAATGTTTCCTAATTAATGAATCACTATAATGAGTCCACGATTACTTCCTTATAATGCTCTAGGTGTCACATCTAAAGAAGTCTTAATAATTATTGGCGTAGTATAGCACTGACAGTCTATCATCTGTACAATCGTGCCAGAAATAACAATGGAGGAGTAAATATTTATTTTGTAATCTCCCAAATTGATATGAGCGAACAGGAAAAAATTATTCCAAATCGCAAGTTAACAAAGTTAAAGTATAATGACAAAAAAAAATTTCTGTTGTGATTGAATATGGAGCCTCACTATAGAGATTATTTTATTATCTGATAGTTATTTGAGACTGAGAACTCCACTATGGCATATTTTATTGGGTATACTCACCAAACCTGCATTTACTTCTTTATTAGTGAAGAAATACCAGTGCCAGTGTGAAAAAGCCATGACATATTGCTGGCAATTTAAAACAATGGAAAACCGCTACCAATAGTCAAACGTTAGCACAACTTTGCCCTACATGGAAGTGAAACTGTTTGCAGTTATTTATATATTCAGTATCCATAAGCAGTCATTCAAGCCATCTATTTGTAGGTCAAGGCTACTAGTTAATGGGAGAGCTCTGCCTCTGAGACCCTTCTTGTTTTGATCATTGCTGAAGCAACTGTATCCATTTTTAGGCAGAAGAACAGTCAAGGCCTCGTTCGTCCCTGTTCTTGTGTCTGATGTTACTGTTTCTACAGATGAACAAATGCAAAAAAGTTTATTTTGGACTCTGGTTTACGTGGCACATAATAATCTTCTGAGAGAGTGTGAAACACATTCTGATATAATGTTGGCTTTATCTGTAATCAATCTTCAGCTTTCCCAACAATGTTTGTCTTCCACTAGCTTTATCTTGGTCATACCTCATGGCATACCTCATGGGTGCCCATGGAATCTTATGCTATAGAATAGATGGTCCCACAAGTCTAATCCAAATGAAAATGTGTGTTTGACACAGACAAAGGATTGATGCCTCTTCATTTATTTTACTAGTCTGTAAATAAACAAGACTACAAAACTCTGAATATCATGCACTGAATAGGGGACCTTTACATTTCAAAAAATAGTTATCACAAATAATATTTTATTGAACAAATGGAGAATAACTAGCTCATAATACAGAGAAAGGAAGAGTACAACCAAAATGACAATTCTTTTGTTGCCGTAAATTTTTTTCGGGTTGCCATAATAGCAAATAGTCACAAATTCTTTACTTCCTATTCGCTAAGTGGTGGATTCCCATAGCGAAGAGGCAAATGGTGTTGGACTTGGTTTATTGTGTAGTGTGGCATAGTCAGCTGGACAGTAGTAGCCCTGCCTACAGCCCACTAGTTCCCCACTTTAATCTGGCAAGTTTGACACAGTATATCTTGCCGAATTCGATACTTCTACAGACTCCAACACTTGATAAATAGGCTGATTACCTGCGCACATTCAATGCAAAGAATACAAATTAGTCACATATTCACCACATCACAGAGTTTGATGAATACACAAAAAATTCATGATAAGCCTCACAGACGGGCAACAGGGGTTCATGAGCCCTACTGTTCCAGAGTTTACCCATAGAGCTTACCCATAGAGCTTATCCACAGAGCTTACCCATAGAGATTACCCATGGAGCTTACCCATAGAGCTTACCCACAGAGCTTAACCACAGAGCTTACCCATACAGCTTACCCACAGAGCTTACCCACAGAGCTTACCCACAAAGCTTACCCACAAAGCTTACCCACAGA
>WMED01000477.1:0-34688 GCA_019650415.1 Pipa parva
CAAGTTCAACCACATCTTTCTTGTGCACTGGTGCCCAAAACTGCACACAGTATTCCATTCGAATTTGCTTCGATTCACTGATGCAAATTGGCTTCTTCCAAACTTTCTATGTACAAACGTAATATTAAGATACTATTAATGGGCAGAACTGATGATAGCAAAGGACAGTGCCCCCAAGTTATCACATCTTGACCCTTACTATTGTCAATGTATTAAAGTTGCTAACAAGGGATTTTTACATCCACTTTCAAAGTCACACTGTTCACAGTTCATGTTGCTACTTAGTTTCTATATTTTCTTTCTGTCTGTTAAGAGAACAGTTGCCTAATGCCAAACAGAAACCCTGCCATCAGCATTCTAATTTGCCACTTTGATCTGGCAAAGTCTAAAACACAAAATGTACTGTTCGTATTACACCGCCACATTCGTAAGCAAAGTGATTCAGCAAAATATAGACTTTAAAAATGATGCCGCAGAAAATCAGATTCATAGTTCCCATGTTAAAATGTCATCAATAAAATTTCCACTTGTGTGCAGAAAATGTATAAATCACATGGAAACAATCATTTGGATTTAGTTCAGCTGAAATACTGAATACTGCAAATAAAGAAACTCTGGTAACTGGTCATATTCTAAACCAAATCACTGGGATGACCGTGTCCTTATATCTTTCAAGCCAACATAATAACGAGAATATGATATTCCCTAAAAACAATGTACCTTTACTCAGAATATGAGGCCACTTGTCTTAGCAATCTTGAATGTCAAGATTTGCATGTGGAAATAAATATTTATTTATATCATAGATTTTCAACCGGGGTTCCGTGGAATCCAAGGGTTCCTCAAGGACAAGCCAGGGGTTCCGCGACATACACTACCTACAGATTCCAATCACTGTCAGGCAATACTGAGGTCAGCGATGGGGACCATATCCCGGTTAACCTGCCTACCTGCACGCAGCATGTAGTGTACATACTACTTGCAGGTTAGCCAGGATATGGTCCTGATCACTGTCAGACAATACAGACATCAGCTTCATCAAACTTACTAATAAATAGTATAACCACATAGTGCGCATGCACTACATTGTAATGCATGCGCACTATGCGGTTATACTATTTCCGTTTCCATTCCAAAAAAATTTCTGTAGGGGTTCCGCCAGAAATCTGACAACACCAAAGGGTTCCCCTGAAGATAGAAGGTTGAAAAACACTGATTTATATTATAATTACATATATGCATGCACAGCTGCAACTCCTGTTATGATAGACAACCCCTTCCCCCTTTACTGAAGAGCCTGCATATGTTAATAGATGGGATTTTATAGTAGTATATCAGTGACATTGGTTTCTATACATATCTGAAAGTTTCAAAGTAGAATAACACACAAAACTGAAAATGCCTCTGATGCATTTATAGTCACTTTGTAGGAAATGTATTAAGTAGCGTTAATGCAAAAAAAAAATGGAGGCAGTTTCTACAAAGCCTCTTTCACTGCTTTCTACCCAGAGCTTAATTTACCATTGCAGATCAACTGACTCTTTTGCCTATGCACAGCCTTCACAACCTTCACACAAGACAAGGCGTAAGATCAATGGTAAATCATGACCTGGTTGCTACATATATATACAGTATATACGCCGCGCATAAAAACAAAACAAGTCGCACTGTGTAAACCTATGGGACTTACTTTGTACCGGCCACACTAATATACGATGCATATACGCTGCATACGGAACAGTTCACGTCGTGCACAAAATGCGGCTGGACATGAAGAGTCACAAATGCCAAGGGTGCGTTCACACTGGAGCCGGTAAGTACAATAGAAATGCGTGTCTAGAAAATACACCTGACTGAAATACACTGCCGTATTTTCTAGACGCGCGTCTCTAAATATGCAATGTATTTACGCCTAGTGTGAATCTAGCCTTAGGATAACTGATGGGCTGCTGTGCACTGAACCCTGGAATTGAGCAATGCAGGTGTATATATATATATACTGTATATATATATATATATATATATATATATATATTTATATATATATATATATACAGTATATATATATATATATATATATATATATATATATATATATATATACAGTATATATATATATGAAAACACATGGCCAGGTTGTATGGAGCTCCATGATTTCTAATAATGCCCCTAATTCTGTTAAGCCAATCATGTAAAACAAAAGATATTTGCCTAGTCTGATGGAAACTACATCATAAGAAGGCATTTTTTAAACTATGAATCCATGGTCTTCTCATGTTTAAGATTGTTAAGACATTATTATCTTTACCGTATAAACTTCTTATTGTCCACCCCCATTTTTTATTATTACACATAAAGATAAAGTGGGAGCGGGAGAAAAAAATAGGCAGGTCAGAGGAGAGGAACTGAACATGTGTAAAATCTCAGTTCTGAAACACCAGACACACTATGTTGTACCATTGTTTGGGATTTTACATGTTCCTGTGACACAGGGCTGCATTAAATCACCTTCATTTAATGAAAACAAGGTGGATATTACCAGCCATGTAAAAGCAAGCTGTTTGACCCATGTCCCTCCTGTCAGTATTTCTGAATATTTCATGGGAAAAGAGGCAGAAATGGTCAAACAATGATGTATTAAAACCATGCTGTTTTTACTAAATAAGATAAGGATTGTGAACAAACGACTGACTGCTCCTTTGGGGATAAAACCGTTGTTTCATGAAGTAAAGCCTTTCTCAGTAGCTTCTGAAGTAAGGGAAATTTGTTTTTCCATGGTTGAAAATGGGAAATCCAATTTAGGGGGCTATGCTTAGATTACTACAGTGGTGACGTTTCCTCAACTCTCTTTGACATTCAATCTGTGAATAACACATCACTGTTTAGAATTAAAATAAGTGAACTGTAACGTTATTTCCCCATTGGATGCAGTTCTGTAATGGGAGCTTTGAGAGGGAAGTCAACAAGGTCTCGGTTAAGACTCAGCATGGTGGCTTCTCTTGTTTATTACTTGTCTTTGAAGGCTAGGAGGTTCCAGTTATTTATATTCTACAAATATTTCTTTGTAATGCTGATATAATAATGTTCACTGAAACATACTTAGTTTGTATTTTTCCTATGCATTACATGTCCTTTATTTTTATTGCTCTCGGGGAGTTTAGAAATTTTAACTAGTCTACTAGTTAGTGACAAGTAATATACAGCTGACAAGTACGAAGTTTGAACCTTATCTACAGTTAGGTACATGTTTACTAAAGGTTAAAGGGGGTGATTCAGGAATGATCGAACTTACCTTGCGATGCTTCTCACCACTTCGCCGAGTCAGGTACGCGCTCAGATCAGCGAACACTTTAAAGGTACTTTGGCGAGGCGACTCGAGTGGTCACAAGGTGATCTGAAGTACCTTTAAAGCTTTTGCTGATCTCCGCTTGTAGGAGACCAGGGAGCAAGTACTCGACTCGGCGAAGTGATGAGAAGCATCGCAAGGTAAGTTCGATTGTTACTGAATTACCCAAAAGACTTTGTCCACCTTGGATTTCATTTTTGAAGAAGATGACATTAAAAGGCAGTTTGATCATTATCTTTATTTTTTTAGCGTGTTTTTCAATTATCTGATGTTGTTTTACCATATCTTCATCTTTTCCCCACCTTGTCTTGTTGGAACTTTGTAAGTCTGCAACCATTGTAAGCATCTAAAATTGATAGAAATTTACCACATTGCAGAGTTTGGTGAATAAGTAGAGTTGGAGAAGTGGCAAATGGACATGAATTTGGACATTTATGCAACAGTTTTGACTTTCATGAATAAGCCCCTCATGAAAGCCCTATGAATGACGGTCTTATCCACTGGGATTTTAGACCCCTCACTGGCATTTAACAAAATTTAAGGCAGTTTTTTTTTGTCCAGTCACCTTTGACTATGTTTTACCTCATATTGTTGCTATTTTGATGGAATTTTCTGGCTTCTGCTCCCCAGATGTTCCATTATCCTTTATGACAGGTCAGGAGTGTGGAAAAGCTTTCATGAAATTTGAATTGTTTTTGATGATTGTAAATAACAGGAAAGCTGAAACAGAAAATAAAAAAAGCTGTTATTGAATATGTTACCAGGAAAAGTCGCCATTACTGCGAAAAGTCACCATTGAACCCAACTAAAAAATAAAAGTCAAAGAAAATACACAAAGATAAATATTGATAAAAAGGCAAAATGTTTTGTAAAAATGACAAAATTAGTTCTTCACCACTTTTCAACCTTTTCGGCCTTTGATCAGTATGCTGCTATAGTAACTGGCAGTTTGTGTGATTAATTTTTACCTGTGGATGCCAGTTTGTATAATCATGTATATGACTGACTATGTTATCAATTTCTTATTTTCTTAACTACAAACTAAATATTAGTACTTTATTCTAGGTTTGTCAGGGAATATACATCTGTAGGATATGCATCTTTAAGCAGGGGATCTTGTGTTTATTTAACAAAATATTTAGAAGGTGTCGATTACTTTTAAAAGTTTCCCCCTTTAAAAGCTTATTGGATGCTCATTGGATAGTTTTTGGATGTGTTTTGATTCCAGTATGATATATACTTTAAAAGATTCAATAGTGATAGATAATTCTGTATCTTGGTGGGTAGAAAAGACTGCCATAGCTGGAGATATCAACCATAGCTGGAGATATCACAATTGTACCGATCCTTAAAAAGATTACCCTTGATCTTTCCTTTCTAATTTTCACCTTACTTTAACCTTTTTCTAATATCTAAACTACTAGATCTTTTTGTGTTCTCCCAGGTTACAGACTATTTCATCCACATTATTAGTTGTCATACTGTTGATGATACCCATGAAAACAAGATAAGTAAACAACCTCCTCTTATTGATGGCTACAATATGTAGTTAAGTGAAACTCTGAAGAAAATGTTTTTTAAAGAAGTACTTTCTGTCCAGCCTGATACTTGAGTAAATTGTGCTTCCCATGTAGCCCAGGCAGTTAAGTAATGTGCTAGAACCCCTGTTGCAGTTCCCATTGAGGATTTTGAGTACCCAGCAAATAAAGAGTTGCATGGGGATCTCCAGATACTGTGAACTATTGTGATCTCAAAGTCGATACCTAGCGAGAGCTCGTAACATTATCACTGTTGTGCATCACCCCAACCATGGTCTCTTCTCTCTTTTCCCATCTGGCAGATGGTATAGATGCCTAAAGTCATGTATTAAGGAAGAGTTTCTTCCCTGACTCTGTTGTCAGGCTCAACCTCTCCCTTACAAAACTCTAACCTCTTGTTCTCCCCCCCACACACACACACACCATCCTCGCAATCTACTCCTCCTGTAATTACCTCTGACTTTATTTCATATACTGTATTCATATTTACTATTTATTATTGATATTTATCAAGTACTGATACACATTTATTACTTATACAGATATGGTTACTTATGACATACTTATACTTCTGACGCACCGGTAATTTCGCTGATATGTATGGTCTTGTACTATTCCAATGACAATTAAAAATAATCTAATCTAATCTTCAGTGTGTAGATGCTCTAAAAGACTGGCTTGAGATGTTTTGAGTTGATATCACTTATTTTCAGATTACAAATGACATTATATATGTGTGCAGCAGGGCAGAAGAATTGACTAGGATGGAACGTGCAGTTTTTGGGCAGTAGACAAAGATCTCATGTAGCTTCATGCAACACTAGCAGGGTTATTTAAAGAGCTTTATCCCTGAAATTAGCACCAGAAAATAACAGAGATCCAATACTGCCAAAGCATTATTCACATTATATAATAATTAAGCACAAGGTTTTGAATTGAACCATAGAATGAACAATAACAGGTAGTTGGTTTTATTAGCAATTGTTTATAAAACAGTAAAAAGCTCATGCTGGTTTGGATGAATGACATAGTGCTACCTACTTTTTAAGGGACAATGGCAAAAAAATCCATAAATAATTATTTTAATGCAAACATGTAGATGGATTATTTCTTATTTTTACTGCAGCCAGTGCATTATACAGACAATAAACTAGTTATTGAAAGGATCACTTTTGCATCCATACTTTGTACTGTAAACGTGGTCATTAAATTAGTGCCTGTATTTATATTGGGATTCCCGAGTCGGTGTGAAATTAAGTAAGTGATGGGGGTGTATGAGACCCTGTGCCAGTGCTGAAAGTAGTTACTGTGAAACACGAGCACAGTAGTTCATACAGCTTGACACTTATCTAACTATTGTCACCAAACACTACCTAATCTACACCATTCATTACTAATACATTTTACTATACTGTTAACCGCTTGCTTGTTGATCTTCTAAAACGTCTGAGAATCATTCTCTTACCTATTTTCTCTTTGTGTCTATGCTGCCTTGCATGAGTCCATCATAATTTATATCTGTTTTTAAGTACCTGGTGAAAGGGCTTTTTTACCCCTCTTACAGTATATCAGAAATTGGAAATACAGATTCCCTCTTGTAATAAAGCATATAATCGGGGAGTGCGGCAGCTCAGTGGTTAGCACTACTGCCTTGCAGCACTGGGTTCTGGGTTCCTGGATGTCATCTGTATGGAGTTTGTATGTTCTCCACGCACCTCTGGGCACTCCGGTTCCTTCCCACAATCAAAAACATACATCTGTGTGACTGAATAGGGAAACTAGATTGTAAGCTCCACAGGTTAGGGACTGAAGTGAATGATGAACCTCTGTAAAGTGTTGCATAAAATGGTAGCGCTATATAAATGATCAAATACAATATATATACTTATCTTGAAAAATCACCATAAATAAGGGGAGAAACATGCATTGGTTATTAGAAGTCGGAGTAATACATTAAACTCCAGTATGTGCTTTTTCTCTAAACAAGATACCACTAGCATAAGTGGTTAGTCAGAGGACTTATACCAATGTCTAATTTGTATATTATCACTTTTTGCACTTTTGATGGGGATGTTTTAATACAAGATTTAAGTTAAAGAATACAGTTTAATGACACAGGTATTAGGGTATAAGTGGAGATCACTATCTTTGTCTTGTATGTTTGTATTTATTAATAATTGTGATTATCCTTTACCCACTCCATTTATAACCTTTTGCTAATAAGTGGATAGTAGCAGTGTGTTCTTTCCCCAATACCCTATGCCCTTTATTGTGCACACTCCAATAGCCACAAATTCTCTATTCCTTATTCACTAAACAGAGGATTCTGATGATGAGGAAGTGAATGGCGTCAGGTGCCATTCTTCCGTAGTACAGAATAGTCAGTCGGATAGTAGCAGCCCTGCCACCAACTCCCTAATTCACCACTCTGATCTGGCAAAGTAAAACTGGCAAATGTGACACAGTGTACCTTGCTGAATTTGCTACTTCACCAGAGGCTTGATGAATAATCTAATTTCCTTTTTTTTTATCATTTTTAATAAAAAAAAATGTGGCATACCTGCAGAAAACTACCATTGTTTCTAATAGGAGAGATCTGTTAAAATCCTCAGAAATATATTGTCATGACATTACTCAATAAAATTTAAGATTACAATATGTACATTGCATGGCAGCCTTCAACATTGAACTAGCCAAATTTTACCATCTCATGTGAATGGTAAAACAGTGGCCCTTGCTAAACCACCTGCAGAATCTTGAGTGGAGGTTGGAGATCCTGGCACTTGACCCATCTTGTGTTTTTTTTTTTTCCACCTATTATATTACTTTCCTTTAACATTTATTCAAGATTGGAATATGTCATTTAGATTGCAAATACAATGAAGAAGTTAGCACATGCAATCATTTGTCAGCCTCTTTGTTTGAAGTTTCCAGATTTTAGAAAGGAGCTATATTTTCCTGACCTTGTGAGCCCTGGATTAGATACGACTTGATCAGTAAACAAGAAAATAAAAAAAACATTAGGTAACCTAATCAGTAATTTGACCTGATTTGCAAACTTGTGGTCGTGGGTCAGTAAAAACATCATTATGTACAAAGTAACAGTTAATGTGAATGAGCTCTATGGCTTCGTTTATCTTTCACTGATTTTTACTTACTTAATAAAGCTTATTTTCATTTTTTGTTGAGACAAATACCACGCTATGATTATATATTTAAATGTGCCGTTAGCTGGCAAATTTACTACATCGCAGTTTGCTGAATACCAGAATATGGGGAAGGAGTGAATTCACACCTTTATGCGACAATTCAGACTTTGATAAATAACCCCCAATGTTGCAATAATGATATCTTTCTTAGATTAACATCAAAAGACCATTAATAGGCAGGATAGATTATAAGACATGACATTGTCACCACTTTGTAACAAGTCATTTTTACATCCCTTTCTATGCAGTAGTATCACTAGTTCATGTTTCATGCCAAACTGGAACCCCGTCATTAGCCCCCTAATTCACCACTTTCACCTGGTAAAGTCATTCAGGTAATTTAGAAGCTGTAAGTCTTGACGAATATTTCACTTAGTAAATGTCTAAATGTGGCGTGCAAATTTGTTGTAAATTAGCCAAATCACAGAGTTTGATAAAAACAAGAAGGAGAAGAGGTGAATGGATGCAAATTCATACCTCTACACACCTGCCTGGACTTTAATAAACAACCCCTTTTAATCGTAAAAACTTAGATGCATTTGTTTCAGGTCAGATTTTATTGCATGATAAATGTTCTGTGTTCATTTACCAATAAAAATAATGAAATAAATACTCCAAATGGCAGATTGTTAATTGCTATCTATAAAAATTAAAAACACAAATGAAGGCATTGCAACACAATTTGACCTACACAATCATTTGTGTATATCCCTGATAGAAATGGACGCCATGATTTGCATGTCCCATTCATCACAAACAACTAAAAGCATAAATCCTAAATAAGCTAGTAGAGATTCAGCTTACTGGGACATGTAATATAGCAGAGCTTTAAGGACTAACAAACAAGCTATTGCTTGAGAATCAATTATTTCATCTGACAAAAAATAATAAATGGGATTCTAGACTGTGTCGTCTTCACAGAGAATGTGACTGAACTAAATTCCTTTCCATGTGATTTCTGGGAAATGGAATCTTCCAAGCATAATTTTAACTTGCCACCGACACCAACAGACGTTTCTCTCAGACGATTTGTAATCTTTAGTGCAATTTGTTCAGTTGCAGTTAGTTTCCTTTATTTACTTTGGTAATGCAAGGCCCTTTTTTGTTTAACAATCCCTGTTATAATAAATGCATGTACTGTTGCAGAAATTATATTTTTTTGCCTATATAAATAAAAATGTTTTAATTGTTGGCAGGGATTTCTATAATAGAAATGTAAATTTACTGTACTGCCAAGGCATACAGACTGGAGGGCTTAAATAATAGGAAGTGAACAGCACAATCCATTTATTAGATAAAATAAAATACATAACATAAAAATGGATTCCCAGTCCTTAGTTTCATTATTTTTGGCACCAAAAAACAAGTCACTTTTCTCTGAATACAAATCAGTTAAAAAAAATGACTTCTAGTATAAACTGAGATGGCTCCTTAATAAAATTGAGGGATCACTTCCTGGCTGAAATGTCTCACTATCTTATGGAGTCCATGGGGTTTATATATTACAGAAAACAGCTAAGCTAAAGCTTTTATAAGACTGCAAGCTGTCATTGGTTATAACAGGAGCTGTAGATAAGTGAAGTAGACCAACAACAGATTTTCTCAGGTCTATAGAAAGGAAGGAAATGCTAATGTTCCCTAACCATAACTGATATGCAGAAAATACAGGGTCTGCCAGCCTAAACTGATTTGTTATGAAGCAGCAAATCAGTACCTTTGGGGTGTAGTGCTATCTTATATAACTGCTGGTGGTAATATCTCACGGCTGCCATATGGAACCCCCATTAATATTCTAATGAATCCCACGTTGTGTTTAGTTTAATGGTCCATTAAACCATTAATATTATTTATAATATATTATATAGTTTATATACTTTTGTTTGCTTCTTTCAGACATGCCCTTTAAGAAGCCAATGCCCAGGACTACTTTCTCAGCAGGGGTGAAGCTGAAATTCTACAAAGGCTGCCATGTTCATGAGATATAATGAATGCAGACGAAGCAGAAATATAGGCCAAATTAGTAAATGTGATGTATTAGTAGGCTTTAATTAAAGGGGCTCATAAAATAATCTACAGCTTAAATGATAACAAAATATCTGTTAATATAGTACCTGTACCTGTGGCACATTGGCTAAGGGATTAACATTTTTACCTTGCAGTGCTGAGATCCTAAATTCAGTTATTCCCAGGATTTCTTCTGCATGCAGTTTGTAATTACCACCTATGCTTGCACTGGTTATCCCCCATGCTCAAAAAACATACTGGTCTGTGTGATTGTGTAAGAAAATCAGAGTGTAATCTTCACAATGGACAGCAACTCAAGTGACCCCAGGTTATTAATGATAGTGATACTGGTGATGAGTGCATAGTGTGGCATCGTCAGCCAAATAGTAGCAGGATGGGAAGTATGAATGTGACCAGTGAAGGGCAGTGATGGCATCTTCACCATATCCCACTCACTGTAATAAGTTAATATTACATGTATTTCTTTGTCACATTGAGGGGTTTGATGGCAGGGTTCCAGTGTTGCATAAGGCAACTATTTATTCAAAAGTAACAGTGGCGACTGCTACTAAATTAGTCTACTATTAAACACGAACTAGGCACAAGGTGACATAAAAATAAGTATATTTCATTTATATACAGTTATTGGATATGATGAGACTGATGTCACTGCTCTTCACTGGAGGATTTCTCTTCACTCCGCATGAATTCTCATCCTACTATTGTGTGACTGACTATGCCACACTATGCATGCGACGGTGTCTGACACTGTCCGCTGCTTCATGAATAATGAGAAGTGAATTCACAACTTCCTAGTCATACTGACAAGAACAGACGCAGAGTCACTATGCAAGGCAAATTTGGACTTTGATGAATAACCCCTTAGTCTTCCTATACATGGGCCTTCATACCTGCCATTGTCTGTATTGCACCCCTATGCATTAGAACCTCATAATACTGCACTCTTGGCGAGTAATTCAGCAACTCGCGAACTCACCTTTGCGATGCTTCACCTCAGCTCGCACAGACTGTTATGCGCTCGCTGATGTCTTGCACGTGGACATTAGTGAATGCTTTAAAGAGATTCTAGTCTCGCGAGGCGACTCGAGTCAGGCCTCACAATCCTCGCTGAAGCTTGAATCCCTTTAAAGCATTTGCTGATGTCCGCATGCAGGACATTAGCGAGCGCATAACAGTCTGTGCGAGCTGAGGTGAAGCATCGCAAGGCGAGGTGATTTTCACAGAGACATACCCACGCAGATCCAGATAGGTTGTACTGAGCTTATAAACAGTACACAATGGAGTCATATGCATTAATTGTTTATGCACATCTGTGTGGGCATGGTTAGACATGAGGTGTCTATTTAAATTAAAGTAAAATTAAGGTAAATTAGTTCAGGGAAAACTTGATTATATATCTGAATCATTGATAAAGCTTTTTTGTGATTTAGTAGGAAGAATTATTTTTCATTGTTGGAGCTGCAAACTTTTATATTAAAGAGTAAATATACTGCTTGTATTAATGTGATTTTTTTTTTTATAACTTACCATTTAAGATCATAAGACAAAGCATTTTTTGTACATAGAAAATATGCTTTAAAGTACATATGATTAGCACTTTGTAAGGGGGTGACACCCCCTTACAACTTCAATGTATGAATTCTGTGCAGAACTGCACAATGGAGTTGAGTTATCACCATTTAGAGATGTTTGTAGCAAGCTAGCTTATTTAATGATATGTTTAGACAACAATACATTTAAAGTAGGCTCTAGCATACAGCAGTGAATCTGGCACTCCCGTGTTTAAAAGCAAAAAATCTTTATTGGTCCATGTTAAAAGCAGGTCACAATGACAAAAAATAAAAACAGCAGTGTGTCCAGACACCCCCTTACGCGTTTCACGCTGGGCGCTTAGTCATAGGCTCTACCTGTAATTAGGAGTTATTTTGTATTTAATTGGTTATCTACAAACCAATGTGGGTCACCTACTCAAAACATTTAAATGTGAGAAATATTAGTATATTCATTTTAAAAAAGATTTTCTACTAATGGAAAAGGGTCTTAATGACTGGGTAGATTATATTTTTAGTAGTATTTTCCAGCTCCTCATAGTCTTTCCAAGTCAGAAGCATTTTGTGGAGCATATCCAAGTTTTTCCTATTGTATTTTCTGTTGTATGGTCAACTCATAAGATACTGAAATGAATCACTGAGGACTATATATATTGTGGCAGAAATATTCTGGCAAGCATAAACATTACCTTTAATGGACATCTTGCAATACCATAATAAAATCTGTAAAAATACATTTTTTTAGAGCTCAGAAAGTGAATGAGTTGTGTGATTGGCCCTTGGCATCCTAAACTAGAGAATATCATCAACTGTTAAAGAAACAGGAGAAGAAGATGGCCAGGAGAAGCTTTAGTAATTCCCTTCAAAGAATTTGTGTACGGTAGGTTATAGGCTAACAGGAAATGATTGCTACTTTTTATATGTGCCCTGTTATTTTCTATGTTGGCAATAACCCAACAAATCTAATAGACCTGTTGGGTTCTTAAGAAACACATTTACCACATTATCTTTGAGATGGCCTTTGGAGTCCAATTCAATTAGGTTTTAAATGAAAAAAAAGCTAATCAAACCAATTGGGTTTATATTGACCAAATTCAGAAAACAAATGTTTATGTTGGCATAGGGGAGGTAATTGGTGTTAAGTATTTACTCCAGTGTGTCTGATACAAATCATTTTAATCAGGTATCAGGGTCACTATATATAATGAAAGGGATTGTTTACCTTGTAATTAAATTTTTAGTATTTTGTAGATGGTGACATGCTGTGGTAAGTGGCTACTTTGTAGCTGAGCTGGAAATCTTTTCCATTGTATTCTATATTAAATCATAGTCTACTTGGCTTTGCCCCAAAGTAGCTAATGTGATACAAGTTTTATATGTTATTGGACATTTTTTTTTTTATGATCTCCTTGTCTGGTAGTCACTTGGTATAAGCAACCTGAAAATTCTATTCTAACGCTTCATGTATACTTATTTTTTAATTACTAATCTTTATGTTCAGGCCCCATACTATAATTTCTCCATCTTGTCCTTTCTTCTGTGCCTGATTACTTTGTTAAACGATCCTAGCAACCAAAGCAATGATCAAATGAAACAAACAAGGTGCTCAAAAAAAAAAATAAAAGTCATTAAAATGTTATTTTAAAAAATCCAAAATCCCACTTTTTTTTTTTTACAAAATTCTAAAAAAAAAAAAAAAAAAATTCCAAGGTTGACAATCCATTTTATAATTTATTAAGTTATTTAAAAACTCCAGAATGCTAATTTCAAATTCAGCATTACTACTCTTACTGCTGTTGCTTTTTACACCATTACATACAGGCGAATGGTCGGAGGATTCCAAAGTGTTTTTCAGAGGCATGTGGAATTTGCTATACTGCAAATAACGCATAACACAAAAAATGTTCCCACGAGATCAGGGAAACTTGGAGCTACTGCATCAGTTTAGAAAAATAAAACCTTCCATCATCTGTTTTTTATATTACAAAATGGTCAGCTACTCCCCAGTGCTTGTTTTTAAACTTCAATTCGCAAAGGCTTGTGTGAACTCAACAATGCCTAGCTTAGATTTCCAAAATGTCTTTTATAAATATTGAGAAGAGTTTCAAATTCTTTCCTAAATAAATTTTTAATGAATTCAAATACAGTACACAGGTTGAGTTTTCCAGAGATTGATGAAGATAAGAATCACAATGTCCTTCTGTATGATGGACCACATGGTTGCACATATTTTCTTTTTATGCCGTAAGCTTTCCTGGCTGAAAATCATCTTTCAAATGAATCAGAAACATCAGATAACTAAAATATTGAACAGGAATAGCTAAAAAGAAACAACATAACAAAGGCAGCATTATAGCTGTCAAATATGTATAAGTTTCAGGGCACTTCAGTCCACTTTTAATGCATATAGCTTTCCATGCTATATGTATTAAATGTAATTGTAAATAGAAAATGTATATATTTTAAATTAAACTCCACATGTACCTCTATGTCTATTCATATGTATAAAAATTGATAGCATTTCTTATTGGCAACAGGAGGTGCAAAGCTAGAAAAGATTTTACATACTTTAGAAAAGACCAGTATTTTGAAAAATATAAAAACAATACAAACTTTTATTGCTGCATCACTATATATATATATATATATATATATATATACTGTATAGAGTAGAGTGGTCGTGTTACTCCACAGAGTCAAAAGAATGAGTAGTGCAGTATTTGGTGATACCTTTTTTATTGGACCAACAGTCATTTTAAATAGACAAGCTTTCGAGAGGTTTGTCTTCCCTTCATCAGGTTAGAAACAATACTAAGTACAGGCAAGAAAGTTTTATACTGAGATAACGGACTATAGAAAACAGTTGTAAATATACTTGTCATGAGGGGGGGTTGGTGGAGGAATTCCTTGGTACAGAGAAACTCGTGGTTTAAAAGCAAACATAACAAAATGTATAATTTTACATAATATAAAGGTATTATAGTGAGATTGAGAAACAGGCAAAAAACAATCACATAAACAAATAATTGCAGCATAAAGCAATAAAGCAATCAGGTGTCGTAAATACTGCTATGAATAGATGGAAGGTGGGCGGAAGGGGTTACAGGGACAATTACTGAAGAGAAGATGAGTATTGTGATACCTTTTTATTATTTTTAATTTTATTATAAAATGTTATATATATATATGTATAGAGAGAGAGGGGGGGGGGGGGAGAGAGATAGATAGAGAGAGAAGGAGATAGAATCATGTATCCATTTCAATTTATATGATTATTATAAGTCACCACGTTGGTTTATGATCATGTAAAACCATATGGCAAGTTCTTTTAAAATGGTCCATAAACTTTTAGGTAATGTTTAATCAATATACATAAAATATAAATAAATTAAAGGGGAACATTATCCTTTACAATACACAATGCTTTTTGGGACTTATTCATGAAATGTCAAATTGTTGAGTAAAGGTGTGAATTCACATTTATTCATCCCTTCCCTGTTCATGTTTTTGAGCAAACTATGTAATGTAGTGAGTTTGAGAAGAATTTGGACACTTATGACAGTTATGGACTTACAGAGCGCTCCCCACCACTTTATGCATGTGTGCACAGGAAAGTTTCTGGGTAGATTCTACCCGGTTTAGAGAAAGCTTTAGAAGGCATTTTGGAGAACTCCATAGTAGACAGTCAGCTAGGGTTCTAGAGGCTGGAGACCACCTTTTGAAGGCTGAATTTCTGAGGATAATATAGAAAAATATACAAGTAGAACAGTGATCCAGGCAGTAATCTCGCAAGTTCCATCCAGACTTGTAAATATATTGAAAAAAAGAAGAGAGATTTGCTGGAAATTGCAGATAATGCAATTTTTCAGCAAATCTCTCTTCTTTTTTTCTGAGGATAAATCAGAGTGGAAAATAATGCAGCATTGCTATCCATAATTTAACCATGGAAAGGGTAGCCATACTGTATAGCTACCTTTCCATGGATATATTCAATAGAAAAAGTTTCTCGTGGCCAGTATCAATTAAAGCAAATCTCCAGATACTTACCGCGAGAAACTTCAGACAATTCTCGTGATTATTAAATGCAGAAAAGCAAAAATGGCTTTTCCAAGTTTAATAAATTTCACCCTCAACTCAGGAAACTGTGTTATCTGTTTTATCATACTAATTAACTCTTAGTCTGCCTGGTTGCAGACTTGGAACAACTAGATGAATGCAGCTGTGTAATCTGCATTAATTATTTATTACTATCTGCTGTTTTCTCCAATACAAATGCCTTTAAATTTAAGGGTGATTTGTTTAACTTACATGACATTAAACCTGCCTGCATAGTTACTTTATGTTTATGGTTATCGATTTCTGCTTTTTGCTGGGCATACCAGACTTTCTCTCTGTATTAGAAACTGGATACATTTAGTACTATAATGATCACATGCTTAGCTTCCCTGTCTTCGGTTTATTTGATGAACCAACCATTTTAGGTTAACAATATATTTTCTGTAATAAACTTCATCTGATTTAGTTAATGTTTTGATCTTTACACCAAGCAATCTTATTACTTACTTTGAAAAAGCCTCTTTAAATTAGAGGCAAGGCTTACGTTGTTTTGTCTCATATCCAGGAGTGTCACATTTACCCCATAACTAACTTTATTGCTTGTTCTAGTCCTTTCCCATAGTTGCTTTGCCACCTTGGGATTTATCACTGAGTTATCTACTTACCCTTAACTTTTTTGGTGAGGTTTCTCAAATTAAAATGTACTGATAGCCAGTTAATTGTTCTTTTTCCACGAAGATAAGTGGTTTCAGCAAAGGCATTTTTTAATTGATTGTGTCTGTGTTGGCTTTACTTTTTAGCCATTTTAATGTTCTTAATAAAGAATAATTTTATTTAATTCTTTACTTGGTTGTGATTGCGGGTTACAGCTTTTCTTTCTCCTACCTCCCCCCCCTCCCCTTTTTTTTATTGGCTTTTTAAATTTATTTTCCTTGAACACTACCTTAAAAACTAGTGGCTACTACCTTACAAACTAGTGGCTACTACCTTACAAACTAGGGGCTACTGCCACTATATAATTGCTATTATACAGTACATGGCTACTATCTCTGTCCTTTACTGTTACAATATACAATGAAAAAGTTTAGATTGTGTCTGCTGGATACCAACTGTAATTATGCCAACTAAGAAATCATTATACATTAGCAGATTTCATCATCCTCAAATCTGTCATTTTTAAATAAAATTAAGTATTATTTTCTGCCTTTTCCCTTTTATTACAAACAATGCTAGTAAGCTCAACATATATACTATATATAGTCACCTAGCATGTGGAGTGGCATCTTTCACTTAAAACATAACACATATCTAATTTAGAAAGTAAGACGAGTCTGCTGTGTTGGCTAATATTAAGGAAGTGAAGATAACCTGTGAAACTACATAAAGTGTCAAAACTCTATCTGAATAACAGAAGATTCCCAGAGTTATTGGCCACCGTAATATATTGGGATAATTGGGGAGAGCCATTTTACATTACATTTTAGGTATACATTTCACAATTGGCGAACCAAAAGGTTTATTTACAAAACATCTGAGGCCCTTGTTTTATAATCTTTTCCAAATCTGTGTCATGTTAGCTGCATGTAGTAAAGCATTCATTCAGTAAAAAGTATTTGGCTCACCTACCTAAACTGGTGCTGGTCTAGTATTACAGGGTACAGTACTGTTTGCTATTGCATAGAATTGCAACTTTAATGCCATTATTGTACCATAATTATGTGTGGCACAAGATATATTTATCATTACATCAACTTTAAATAGCTAATGCAGTCCTTTAATTTGTCATTTCTGGTAAACCCCATACGAAGAATGCATTTTGGGGACTCCATTTATAATAATTTGGTTTATTGACACCCTTATCTACCCTCCGAACCCATTTAAACTTTAATCAGAATCCTTAAAATGCCAGAGCTGATTTTCAGTCACAGTATATGAGCAGGCCACCTGGTTTGCACAGCATTCAGCCTAAAGCATTAGCTCTGGAATGTTATTCTGAGAACTATTGTTGACAATCTCCTTTGGGAGGACTCATGTTGTTGAACATTCTATGGGTATGGTTTCACTTATAAGTTCAGGGGTATTACAGGTCACCATTACAGAGAAACATGAAATCTAAGCAACTCTTTTGTTTTATAAAATTATTTGAATTTGCCTTAAAATAATAGAACAACTTCTATTATATATGCAGTTTCCTTCAAAAGCTGGTCCTGGTGGAGACTTAAATGAGCTGAATTTCTAAACACAGTAGATAAAAATATGTAATGGTTCAGGTGAGGATAAGGGTAAGGATAACACCAGTGAAAGGATATGCTGCCATATCAGGTTTAAATGTAGATTTTCCTGTGCTGAAAACCTATGTAATCTTTTATCAGCATTTATTGTAAACACCATTTACAGTCTATACCCATTTTCTCATTGCATGATATCAGTGGTTAGAAACTCAGACAAAGCATGGATTCCCTAAGTGCTCCTTTAAATATAAAGTTCACTATATACTATTCAGTTACTGAAGGAATGGGATGGAATAAAGAGTTCTAGAAAGCATTGTTCAGAATGCCTTTCAGCTGTTCCGATGGTGGTTTATGTGCGTTTTACTGTGTTTGTGTGAATATCTTATCATATACTTCTACCTTTACTTTAGGCAGTGCATAATACACTGGTGTGAAAAATTTTTTTAAAAATGCTATGGCGTATTTTTCTATTCTACATACCAGCGACAGTGTGAATGCACCCTTGGCGCTCACGGCTCTTCCTATCTGGCCACATTTTGTGAGCAGTGTATCATACGCTGGCCAAAATGCAACAGCCAGTATTCCGGACACACGCATCATACGTTAGTGTGTCCGGAACTAGGTGAGTATCATAGGGATACATGGAGCCGTATTTTTTTTTCACACTAGCGTATGATGCGCTGCGCTGCAGTCAGTCGCACAATAGTAGGATGAGAAGTCATGCAGAGTGACAAGTGAAGGGCAGTGACGTCAGTCTCATCATATCCCACTAATTGTATATAAGTGAATAATATTTATTTTTATGTTACCTTGTGCCTAGTTCATGTTTTGTAGTAGTCTAATTTAACAGCAGTTGCTATTGTTACTTTTGAACGAATAGTTGCCTTACACAACACTGGAGCCCTGCCATCAACCCCTCAATTTGCCACTCTGATCTGGCGAAGGCAAACAGGTGAATTCACAGCAGTGCACCTTGCAGAATCTGCACCTTGAACAGACCCCGTCACATGCTGAATAGCCAAACTACCTGTGCATGCGCACACAAAATGATTCAAAGAGCTCCGTAAGTCCATGACTGGAGTAAGCGTCTGAATTGTTTGCGAATTTGCTACATCACATAATTTGTTGAATAAATGGGGTTGGAGAAGTAGCAAAAGGATGCAAATTCATGCATTTACGCAACAGTTCACCCTTTAATGAATGACCCCCTATCTTTCAATTCCCTTCCAAGTACATGGCAGCCTTTATAGCAATTCAGCCCCACTCCATCTCCTGAGAAAGATGTTGTCCTGGGCACTGGCTTCTATAGAGCATGTGTAAAAACTAGCAATGAGTGATTGCCTCACTGATATTTAAAATTTAATAAACCATGTTATTAGAAAGATGAGTACTTTTAGTATTTTATGAAACTAAAGTACTCATCTTTTTAATTATTTAACTGAACTAATATGGCTTAAACCATTTTTGTAATGGTCACCATGTGACTTTTCCCAGCTAGTAAAACAGTATGTGTGATGATGTTGTGTGTCAGGGTTTATTAGCTAATTAATTAGGATCCAATAATGGAGCTGTGAGATAATAACACAGCAGCTCTTTAAGATAACACTATAGACAAAGGTACTGATTTGCTGCTTGGTAATATAGAGGTTTAGGCTCAACCTTTTCTTCCAGCATATCAGTTTGAGTTAGTCAGTTAAGTGAATGCTCATGCTCTTTATCCCCATGCTCCTTGAGTTTTTATGACATAAGAAGTTACCCTTTTAGGTGCCCTGTCAAAGAATTCTCCTGACAACAGGCGTTCACCCACCAGTTCACTGATCTTTCTCATTTTCAGACATTTTGAAATGGTGCAACCCAAGGAAAAGAGTTTAATGAATGCTCAAACGCCAACCACAGGAGAGATTAAAGAAGAGAAGCAGCAGTTTCTCTCAGACTGATTTATATTGGTAAAGCATTAAAGGTAGGCAACAAACTAACTGGAAAATTGAAGCAGGAAAGCCCACGGTCAGTATTAATATACTTCCATGAGAAGAAATTTCTAATAATAGGGATCCACTTCTTTAATGTTCTTCTACCTGTAATCCAATCCCTTCTCACAGTTTGATTGTATGACTGCAGGTAAAAATATAATACACTTTAAAAAGTTTCCAAGCATTTGGAGAAAGAAACTTTGATAAAGATTTTTAATATACATTTAACCATTTAGACAAATTTCAGCAAGATATCCCGAAATGAAAACAGTAGTGCCTTGTAGGATCACATGTTAATTAACTGTGGTATCTTGAGTTATCTTAATTCATTATGTTTGAATTTCGTTAATCATTTCACAAAGAGTAAAATGAGAAAGCCAGGCCCCTCGGCATTTTTGATTTGGAGTTTATTAAGTAATGGGTTGTAAGTAGATTTATCATTCTCACATTGACAAACAGACTAATTTTAAAACAAATTATTCTGCATTTCCAGAAAAAAATTATTATTTTTTTTTAAATGAATCTTTGCTATCTGCATTGGCACTGTCAATTAATTCAGTACATCCTGACTTTGAGTCTTTTGTTAAATGTTAAATAAATGAAGAAAAATATAACATCTTTGTACAGTTTAAAATGTAACACGTGCATATTATTTGTAACTGGATCAACAGTAGCTTTGGTGTCAAATTCTTCAGTGGGGTGACACCTTCAAACTAGCTAGTTTTACATATTAGTAAATGACTTTCATGGAAAACAATTTGTTCTAAATCTTAACCTATTTTAGGAATATGTAAATATTAAAACACTCTGCGATTCAGCTCTGGCTAGAAAGAGCAGATAAAGATCTGCAATTTAGTCATTCTTCCCCTTGATTTTGTATCTCAAGCAAATTCTGCCTGAATTCAGTGACTTTTTTGAACAGAAATGGAATAGTGCTAGCATGTTTCTGTAAGCCTGGAGATATTTTCTTTTTTTGTACAAGAATGTCTTCATTATTATTTATGAAATTATTTTATATACTATTGCAATAATTTGTTTGAGAAGTCAAGAAATGTCAGTGTATTACTGATTTTTGCTCTATAGGTTAAAAAGTAACAACCTTTAAAGGTATATGATTATCGCCACACCGAATTTAGTTCTGACATCACTGTACTATATTTTGCAATAAAATATACATTGAAAAAACACAACTTGCTGAGTGCCCCCCACTCATTCATCTGAAGAAGTTGGTGGTAAAACACCTCCTAACAGAAATGAAAATGGTGAAATAAAAACTACCAAAAGAATAGAAAGAAAAGTCTGGAAATGATAAAGTGGGATACAATGTGGCACGCCAAAACACTTAGGGGGTAAATCAGCATAGTGTGAACTCACCTCCCGATCCTTCGCATCAGCCCGCAGAGACTGTTAGGCGCTCGCTGATGTCCTACACGCAGACATCAGTGAACATTTTAAAGATATTCCAGTCTCGCGAGGTGACTCGAGTGGTCTCGCCGAGACTGGAATACCTTTAAAGCTTTCGCTGATGTCAGCGTGTAGGACATCAGCGAGCGCCTAACAGTCTCTGCGGGCTGATGCGAAGGATCGGGAGGTGAGTTCACACTATGCTGATTTACCCCCTTAAACATTAAAGAAACACCACTCTGGATTACCTATAAAAGAAGTGTTTAACTCAGAAAAAAAAAACAAAATTAACAAAAACTATTGATAAACTATAGGTGGGGTACACCTCATACCTTGAATAAATATAGAACAGCAAGGACTGGCAGACGGGGATCAACAACAGCATATCAAAAGACACTCAAATTACCATAATTTAATATTCAATAAAATGAGTATAAATGTAACACTTTTAAATTATAACTAAGATACTGAGCTTCTATAAAAAAGCCATTCAACTTTAGAAAGATTTAGGGCCTCACTGTCAAAAGGGTGAATTCTCCTGTTAAATTCACCTCACTGCAATTCCAGTTGCATCTCCAAAACAGAGGCAAATTGACTTCTCACTACTGACTAAGTGGAGAATACACTTGCCAAACAAGCCTACAGCAGCAATCGCTGTTGCATGTATAGTGTGGTGTAATCAGGCGGATAGAAGTAGGATGAGAAGTCATGAGGAGCGAGGCTAATTTCCTAAGTGAAAGGCAGTGCTGTTAGTCTCACCATATCCCGCTAACTGTATTCTGTGTATATTCCATCTATTTCTATGTCACCTTGTCCTGAGGTCATGTTGTCACTTAGTTGCAGTCATCATTGTCACTTTTAAATGAATAGTCGCACCACTGGAGCCCTGCCATCAACCCCCCTATTTTGCCACTTTGAAATGGCGAAGTTAAACAGGTAAAGTCAGAGAGGAAAATTTGATGAATTTAGTACTACATAGAAATAACTACCATTTAAATATCAATTCAGTTCTTATTTCTTGCTTTCTTATTTTTTTATTACAGGGTTTTCTAAGACTGCGTCTCCTCTGTGTGCATGTGTCAGTTTCCAGAACCATTAAAAATGTGAAATTGCTGACTGGTGCAATATGGTGGTAAATTTTAGAGAAGTAATTGATGGCACAGATGGAGGAAATTAAAAAATGATATTAATAGACCTTAGACACATGCTTTCCATATTGCAGCCAAGATAATCTCACTGTTTGTATTATAATAAGGTATTATTGTGAGACAATGTCATAATTGCATTTTGTACATAGCACTACCTCTTTGTAACTGAAGGGCTAATGACTGTAGTATGAACACAACATTTCTTACTCATTTCCACCTCACTCAGGTATTTGTATTCATTCTCATGTGTAAAACTATAGTGTTTGCATCCCATTTGTAAAACTGTTGTATCAGGTTCATGGCAAAGGCACATGCATAGCACTGTAAAAAATTGCCTAAATTGATGACTGGTGTATATATTTATTTATTCATTCATTCATTTATATAGCACTACTACAGTATATTACACAGCATTTTACAGAGATTCATTATTCATTTCAGTCCCTACCAGCAGAGCTTACAATCTAGTTTCTGTATTCAATCACACACAGGTGTATGCTTTTGGATTGTGCGAGGAAACCCACACAGGTGCAGGGAGAACATACAAACTCCATGCAGATGAAGTCCAGGGTGGAGTTGAACTCAGAACCCAGCGCTGCACGGCAGCAATGTTAACCACTGCTAGAGAAAAATACTGATTTTTTTTAAAACATAGTAACATAGTAACATAGTTTATAAGGCTGAAAAAAGACACAAGTCCATCCAGTTCAGCCTATTTTCCTGCAATGCTGCAGTGTTGATCCAGAGGAAGGCAAAAAACCCTTGAGGCAAGAGCCAATTATCCTCATATTAGGGAAAAAATTCCTTCCTGACTCCAAATATGGCAATCAGAATAATTCCCTGGATCAAATTCCCACCTTCAGTTATCTATTACCCATAACTTGTAATATTCTTACACTGAAGGAAAGCATCCAAACCAGTTTTGAACTCTAGTTTATTCAGTTTTTCAATGCAATATAACACAACATTTTGTAACATTTGATTCATTAAATTTGTCTCATTTCTCACAACAAATGTTATCTAGTATGTACAGTATTTATACATTTTCTTGTTGTAGCTCAGTTTTAAGAAGTTTATTCACAATCTTAATTTTTTGGCTATATTCGGTTGTTTATTGCATAACCTTATTTCTCTTCTTTTTCTCACTTAATTATTTGTTTATTGTTCTTTTTTCTCTTTTTTCTTTCCCAAATAAGTTTGATTATTCTTTATATTTGACCTTATTGTATTCCATTGTTATAGTATTGTATTCTGTAACTGTTGACAAATAAAATTATAGTTTAACTTTATGTCTCATTGTTTTGATTTTCTAAGTATTGTGTCCAAGGTGACCACACCAGCTCATTCTCATATGTCTTATCTGTCATGTGTGCCTTAATCATGTCCATGGTGATTATCCATTTGATCTTTTGGATTATTATTTGTTTGTGTAGTAGGTTAGGTTTTTTCCATGATGCAGCAATAAGGTTTCTAGCTGCTGTGAGGATGTGTGATGTCAGTCTAGAACATACTGATTTTGATAAGGGTAATGAACAATGGCAAATATTGTGATAGGAAATATGATGATTGAAATTTGATGAATATACCTGATGACATTAAACATATGCAGGTACATCACTATGTGCTATCTAGCTCTTATACTACCTAACCTGAACTATAGTATATACTAGAGATGTGCAGTTTGGATTTGGATTAATCCAGTGAAATCAGACACTGCAGTTCCAAGGCAAGGTTTGAATTTAGATGGATTACCTCCAAATCAAATTCCAATCAAAACGATCCAAACATGAAACACATTAAATGTCAGATTTTAAAAGTCAGATTTATTTTCAACTGGTAATAAAGTAACAAACTTTAAAAACTAGGGAGTTAAAATGTATAAAACTAGTTTTAGTCCAAGGCCCCCCTGATGTACCCCTCTGTCCTACCAGCTCTTATTCAAAATGGTGATGCCAACCATCTCACCCCCCATATGTAATGAGGCTGCCCACATACAACCTAATCTTTTCTATTACTTTTGATTAAAATCTGGCAGAGACTAATGTGAACCAATAAGACAGAAAAAAACATAAATGTAAATAGAAACAAGAAACAACCATCATTCCCCATACAACCACCGTGTCTTCTCCATATAAATAAATCATTTTACATTTACAAAACATGTTTCAACATATTTAATTCAAAACATAATTTCCAAAAGGTTTATTGGGTTGATAGTTTTTGAAGGTAGATGTATCTGTGACTGAGACAGTGAAAACGGGGGTTGGATTAAATGGCCAGGTGAGTCAGAGGTCTGGCTAACTCTCTTATTGCATTGTTCTTCAAAGTGCCTCAGTTTTACAAATCTAACTTACTTGTATCTCATGTAAGCCAACTAAGGCCTTATGTATGTACAAGCCAAAGTACAGCTATTTGTAACCCTCAACTAATATTTTCAGTAGTTGATGACAATTATTTTATTCCTCGTGTTTAAGACATTTTGATGAAATTCACAGTGCCCATGTGATCCTTGATTGGCTTAAAGGCCACTTCTCTTCAAACTCACTTCCCAAGGTTACTCCACACAAAAAGACAAAGGAAGCCACAAAATGTCTTGGGAAATAAAGTGCTTCTAATTTACTGGCTCCTCCAGGATTTAAAAAAAATCATCCCCAGTGACCAGTGCAATATTCCTAATTCCCTTTCTTCAGTTAAATTGCTCACAAATACTTGACTAAAAAGTTGAATTATACCCCAGCAGCTGAAAAATAAAAGAGGCAACTTAGCAATGATCATTTCACCTTTCAATACACATCTTTCTAAATATGGAATAGAGTAAATGGTAAAAGTTACAAGAGAAATCAGGCCAAACTGTTTACTTTCCTTTATCTCCTTGGAATTTCTTCATCTATAATCGGAAGCAAAGAACATCACTTCAGAATTATTCCCGTAGACAAACACCCAACTTGTTTTTATAAACTAGCAAACAATAATTGTCCTTTAACCCATTCACCATTTAAACAGAAAATATGGTGGGAACAATACCCATTTAAATGCAGAGTGCCCAATTATAAACCCTCCAACAGTTTTATGCACTGGCTATGCTACATTTTATACTTTTCACATGTGAATAATTTGCTTTTATATCATTTTATGTGAAATAATATTGTTCTTACATTACTGTTGCTTCCTCATACTATTTACTAGAAGTGTGTTAGGATTATTTGTAGACAAAACTGTTGCACGGTAATATTTTTTTGTATAGGATTTCTTTGTACAATTTTTGGCAAATACATTTTCTTCTAAAATGTTTTTTTTTTAAATGTATTCGCTTGTTATAAAAATGACACTTTTGTTATAAAAGGCCTATTGCAATGTTAAAATAAAGCAAATTATATTTTTGAGAAAAAAATTGTTGAATTATTACAAGTATATAAGTATTATAAGTAAAGGAAACCTTTGAAAAATCTGCAGTTGTCAGGACATTTTCCTATGACTTGGAGACATGTAGTTTCATGAATGGTGCTCTTAATAGAGTATATAATTCAGTTTAGCCTGTCTACAGTGTGCTGTTGTCCATCAAGAAAAGCTCTAAACTAACAAATCCTGAATACATTTCACAAAAGTGAACACACAGAATTTGTAGACTTCTAAATCTAATTTATGTTAAAACTAATGTTAATGAACCTCATCTTATTGCTCTCGGTGGCAATGTTGTTATATGTTTCCATATGACTATAGTTTGAAGAGTCTAGACAAGCAAACATCACGTTTAAAAAGGATGAGAGTTTAAAAAAAATGAAAGGTTGATTGATACTGAAATGTTTATCCCAGTATATTAAATGTTTACTATAGACAGTGATTGACAGTTCCAAAATTTTCTGTGTAATGCTTATTCTATTGTAAGACTGCCCAAACAAAAGACATTTCTTATGCAAATACAGACTGCATGGATATATGCTCCTTATTAACTATAGTAAGCCCCAACTGATTGAGTGTTGAAAGAGATTAAACATGGTCAAATCATGTCTACACCTGTAAAAAAAAACTTGTTTTCTTACACTGTCATGATCTATTTTATATTATAGTTTGGCCAAAATTTATGTACAATTGATTAAAACATGGCACAGTTGTGGTTAGTATCGATTGGTAAGATAAGTATTGTTTTAAGAACTAATATTAATTATAGTGAATATAGCCAGTCTGAAAAATATGAAATCACGTCATAACAACAATGAACTAATAGTTCTCCCACATCCTTTACTGAAAACTGTATCATTTATCTTAAAATTGGTTGGTCAACTCTAGTCCAAGGGGGGAATTCAGCAAGCTCCGAAGTGAAGCGCGTAGTGTTCGCCTCACTTCAGAGCTTGCTGAATTCCCCTCCAAATGTACATCTAGCACCTGGGGATAAAGGGTTTAGAAATCCAGAAATCCTTTGAAATATATGTTTACCTTCAGATTAAATGGGGGAAACTGGTTATCTGTTATCATGTCAATTGATAATCAATATCAAGTGTTGTATGAACATTTTTTCAGATCAGAGGTTAAATGGGTGATCCATTTATATTAACAAGATCATAACGTAATCTCCCAAACAAATGATTATTTCTGTCCCAAGCAATGATCTGAATAATTTAAAGTAACAGTAACAGTAACAGTTTTCATTCTTTTCTTTTGTTTCTCCAATAATATTTCACACTTACTTCAAATGCTTATATAAACTTTATTTTACAGTTTACCACATGGGCATGAATTATTTTGGTCTTACAATATTTTTATCATCATACTTTTTCTTACTGATATGAGTGGAAGGTACCATGCACAATGAAAAATATTCCTTACAGGCTGCAATTAAAATTGACCAAATTCTCAAGTATGCATGCTCACTTTAATGACCCTTAACTTGTGAACAGAAGATCTTCTGGATGTGTGGGTTAACTTATTTCACTTAAAAATCAGTAAATAACGTATATATCATTTTTACAACCTAGAAGAGATTAGTAAAATATCCTAAGGTCTTTTATTTTGCAGTCTATTTAAAAATCTTTTTTTTTCTAAACAAATGAAACATATGGTCTTATATTTATAAAAGTTTAACGTTGAATGAAAATAGCCACAATTTTTAAATCAAAGCATTTTTAATTTTTTTTATTGAATTCCTTTTTTTTTTTTTTAATTTTAATTACTAAGTTTACTTTGTAATATTTCCTCTCTCCCGAAACAGATTCCAGAATTGTTTTCCCATATCTGTTGTTGGTCTTTTCTAAAATGTTTTGGCAGCTATTTTTGATAAAATATACACAATTTGGTCATTAACCTTTTATCTGACTTTTGTTTCTCTCTCTGGGTAAAATGTTGTCTTGAAAGTTTATTCAAAGTGTTACATATCTTTCAGTGTTTCTAAAATTCTTTGTAAACTGCCTTCATTACAATGATAAATTACTGATCTATCACTGTGAGTTTGTTAGTCTAAGGCTCCTGCAATGTGCGGACAGACACAGCATGTTATTTTATTCCTGCGCACTCTATACACTTTCCTTAGCCTCATGGCGAAAGCCCTCTGGTGCCAGGTCTTACATTCCAGCTGTTGCACATTTATCTTATTAAAGCCCAAATACTTTATCATCCTTTCACATTTTCGGAGCTAGACGAAAGGGGCAGACTATATTTGTGGGAAAACCAGGAAATCTGGAAGCAGGTTCTATTAGGTTGTTGTGTTATTAAGTATTTGGTTTCAAGAGTGTTCTCATTAAAGATTAAAAACTGTATGTTTCAATATTTACAAGTATAATAAACAAACTGGCAGAAAAATAAATAAAATAACCAAGGGTGTAAAAAAAAGTGTTGAAGTTGTTACTTTTATTACATTTTATTACTTTCCTATTTTATCATTTTAAAAAACAATTTTTATATAATCACTGCATGAAAAATATAAATTAAGCAACAAGTAAGTAATTAAGAAGGTTAATGTAGTATGTTAAATAAATCCTATCAAGGTGCAAATTAGAGATGGGCAAATCGATTAAGACAACGTGGAATTCGTTCCGAATTTCAGTAAAATTTTGGTTCGGCACGAATTCGAAGTTTTTGGTGATTCGGTGGAATGAATTTTTATTTTTTTAACTAAAATGGCCACATTGGGACCCCCATACCACCCACGATTCCCCCCAGTATCAGCAACATCAAAGCGGCTATTTAAATCATAACCGACAAGTATGCGGTTGAGATATAAAAGCCAATTATTTCCATAGCGCTACTGCAATAGAAGTGCTATGGAAATAATTAGTTAAACCCACATAAACCCCAGCTAGCAGGGGTCCCTGGGACCCCTATACCCCCACCCTACTCCAGTGCTAGGCAGGGGGGATATCGCTAAGTGCAGGAAGTGGTTCCATAGGAGCCACTTCCCTGCACCCTTCCCCCTGCTCTTCTTTGTCCCTGCAGGGTGGGATGCCTAAAAAAACAAAAGAAGCAGTCCTTGGGACCCCTATTCTCCCACCTTACCCCAGCGCTAGGAAGGGTGGGGAATCGCTACCTCTACCCCCTCTGTGGGGTAGGGGGGACATAAATAAAACTAGCAGGGGTCCCTGGGACCCCTATCTCCCTCAATCCCACCAATCACTATGTGGGGGTGGGGGAATTGCTACCAGGAGGGGGTCAAATGCTTACCCACTCCCATGGCCCCCAAACCCAATCAGTGCTATATGGGGATGGGGGCCCTAACCTAATTATTTCCCTACCTAAGTCCTTCACCCCCTACCTAACCATGGGGTGAGGTAATGAAGTGGACCAGCACCCCCTAACTAGTGGGGTGCCGTCCCATTACACAACCTGTAAAAAAACTTGCAAAACACAAAGCAAATAAATACAAAATATTATTATAATCAAAAATCAAACTTTAATTCTACAAAATCACAAACTACAAGGAAAAAATGGAAATCTAATTGTAACAATCTAATAAGAAACAAACTTACAATCTACAAAGGAAAAAATCTATCAGTCTAACTAACAAGACACAACTTGCAAGCTACAAAGGGAAAAAACTATCAATCTAACTCTAACAAGATACAACTTGCAAGCTACAAACAAAAAAAAACTCTATCAATCTAATATTCTAACTAACAAACACCTAAGCATTAATATAATCATTTAAAAAAAGAGCAATTATAAGTAACACACACATAAGACTGAATAAAATCATTAAAAAAAACAGCAATAATAAGCATAAATAACATCATTTGAAAAAGGAAGCAATTATTTAAAAAAATTAAATAAATAAAAGCAAACAATTAATAAAATCAAACATTAACATTAAAAGAGCATTGTATTCAATTATATACTCACCGCTCCTGAAGTCTTCTCTTCTGCCCATGATGTAGTCCTGGATGGGCTATGTTGTCTGCGATGCCCTGGCTCCTCAGCTTGATCCAAAGTCTACATCTGGTGTAAACCAAAGGAAGTCTTCTTTCTTGATGCGAAGCTGCCACTGCACACATGAAAATTTAAAAAAATGGTGCACTCGCTGGCACTGATCTTCCTTCAGCGCTCCAGAGCTATTTAATACATTGTTTTATCCTGATTTGTCATTTGATCCCAGTCCTTATTGTTGCTTTGGAGTGAACAGTCAGTCTGTCAAAGTATCAAACTCAGCAAAGCGCCCTGTGTCAAATTCTCAATTTTTACTTCACAGGTGAAAGTGAGGAATTAGGGAGTTGATGGCAGGGCTTCGATGTGGTATAGTGTGACTGTTCATTTAAAGTGAAATTAAGACTGCAACCAAGTGACAACATGAACTATGGATATCGTTACATAGAATGGGATGTATTATTCACTTAATATGTCACTGCACTTCAGTAAAGAATTTTAAATGAATAAGCATCATTCTGAATCCTACTACTGTTTGACTGACTACGCCACACTATGCAAAAATCGCCTTCATTGCTATTTGCTTCTTTGCTTAATGAATATGGAGTAGCAGATTTGCAATTATCAGAATGTAGCTACTTGAAGTGACATTAATACACTTCAACTGTCTAAACAGACACAGGGTCACTGAGTAAAGTCTGAATTGTTGCCTCAAGGTGTGAATTCGCCACATATTTGTGTATGCAGCAAACTCTGTGATGTGGCAAATTCAACACCTAATGACAGTAGCACAATACACAATAGACGGCTATTGATGCCGTCCAAGTCATGGAAAGGAAGGAGTTAATACATAAGACAAGAGATAAAACAAGAATTATCAGACAATGGAACCAGCTTGGTCACTTAATATCAGACTTGTTTTGCTGTTGCAGCATGTTCTACTAATGAAATAAACAATTTTGTATAAAAAAAAATAACCTTTATACAGCGTTCCTCTCTGTCATCTTCCCTGTCAGCTTGCCTTTTCTTTCCTGAGTCAGGTTGGGCAAGGTTAACTGATGATTTACATTATAGATCCTCCAATCAGATCTCTTAAATCATGATCTAGCAAGGATCTGATTGGAGGAGCTATAATGTCATTCTAAGAACACCAGATACGTTTCCATCTGGATTGGCATGGAAGTTATTCAAACACAGCACTTGTAAAACATCTGATTTTACCTTTACTGATAGTAACCATGTTGTATCTGTTGGTTTAACAAAGCCTACCTAGTCCCATCATTTTCTAGAGAACTTTGTATAATCCATAATCAGAAAGTGCCCGAGAAAGCCTAATTGTTAATGCTAAAAATCATATGTTACAAGCAAAATATAGAATTTTTAGAAGCAAATAACTATAAAGGCATTTGAGGTCAAAAGGAGGATTTGACAGGGCAGAGTGAAAAAAATATAAGTAGACTCTGAACAAATCAATAATTCAAGTATTGGGGGCTTATTCCTGAAAGTGTATGCAGTCATGTAAAGGTCTGAATTAACGCTAATTTACCACTTCCCATTCTTTGTTTAATCATCACACTCTGCGATGTGGCAAATTTGTAACTAGTTCAGATGATTGCCATGGTCACAGACTTGGGAAGCACTTTCCATCCCTTTGCATGCGTGGGTATTTCTCCTATTCATCTGGCATTGCAGTCTGACAAAGTAGCGAATTCAGCAGGGTGTACGGAATCATTTGCCAATTTTACTTTACCAGATCAAAGCAGAGAAGTAGGGGTTTGATGCTCCGTTGTTGTGTAATGTGGTTGTTTATTCAACAGTGACAATAAATACTGTGACCGAGAGACATTGGGACATTGGGAGGAGGATTTCACTGCATTTCACTGGTGGTACTTGCACTACTCTTAATCCCTCCTCATTCTACTACTGTTAACTGACCATGCCACACTATGCAAGAAATCACATCTGATGCTGTTTGCTTCTATGGGAAACTGCTGCTTAGTAAATAAGGAGAAGTGAATTTGTGACCGACAGAGCATAGTGACCCAAAAAGGCACAAATTCACTTAGACAGTCAAATTTGCACTTTGATGAATAAGCCCCCATTGAAGTTTGAGAACTCAAGAAAAAATTACCTATATCCCCGGTCTTGTGATGTAAATCTACAAAATATCTGGGAAAATTCCAACTCTAAACTAGAATCACAAATATTCCTACTGTTTTCAAATGCAGCTCAAGATATAGGGGGTAATTCACTATCCTCCGAAGTGAGGTGCGTAATCTTCGCCTCACTTCGGAATGACTGAGATGTGCATGCTGATGTCCTGCACGCGGGCATCAGCGAGCAAATTAAAGGGATTCCAGTCTCGGCGAGGCAACTCTTATACTCTCGCCGAGACTGGAATCCCTTTAATGTGCTCGCTGATGCCCACGTGCAGGACATCAGCGAGCGCATCTCAGTCATTCCAAAGTGAGGCGAAGACTACGCACCTCACTTCGGAGGATAGTGAATTCCCCCTATAATGGCTTTGCCTAAAAGAATGTTTTTGAAAATGAGCTCTAGTGCTAAATTTGTACCCAATGCAACTTTCCCCAGGATTATTTCACAAAAAAATGTTAAACAAACGTAAAAAAAAAAAAAACGCTTCCACTGGATTTAATACTATAAACTCAGAACAGCTGATACGAATGGCATTGTCCCGTGCTATGCCCGACCCTTTCCTCTGGACAAGAATAGATAGACAACCAGCAGAGGATTTACATTTTTGTCACACTAGGTCATTGTGCTTTCTGAGCATTATACAAGCATAGCATGAAGTAAATGAATATAATAGAGTGGCTAAAAACGACCAGGCATTTTATTTAAAAAAAAAAAACACATTTAGAACAGTGAAATAAAAGAAACATGTAAAGTTACAAAAAAAAAAATAAATAAATACTGAAAGCAAATTCAGAATTCAGCTTTTTTGGGCTTATTCTTCAAAGCACGATTTTAGCTGTTGAAATTGATTTTTGTCACCAGCTATACTTGCATAATTGTGAATTCCCTGCTATCTCAACAGCAGATTTCCTTTAGCCATCGTGCTGCGTAGACAGTCGGACAGTAGCAGCCCTGCCATCAACCCCCTATAATTCAGCACTGGTGAATTCAGAGAAGGAAGCCTTGCCAAATTCACTTCTGTGACAAGCTCCAACATTTCATGAAAAGCCAAATTACCTGTGCGCGTGCACGCAAAATGACGCAAAGAGCTCTGTGATTGAAAGTTTTCTGAATACCAGAATATGGATAAGTGGCGACTTTTCAGACTTTCGTGAATAATATTGTATTAATATATATATATATACTGTATTTCCAGAGCACCCCACTAAAAGCACAAACATTGTTTTTTTTTCTGAGGAATTTAAATTTTTAAGTTAACTAAGAATGACTGTTTTTAATTCTTTATTCATCACTCATTTAATTGTTAAAGAGCACATTTACTAGGGTTAATAAATGACATTTTTTTGACGATTGCGCAAGTTTATTCATTATTTTTGCTTTGCAACTTTTTAGCTGGGTTTGATTTTTAACAACTGCCACGGTGGTAAAAATCTCCATTTTAATGCACTTCCCTGGATACTGTTAGCAGCTATTGACCTAGCATAAACTAGTATTCTCTATGGGAGAGTTGTAATGAGAAAAAATCCAGTCAAACTGCAGAAAAATGTATTGAAATGATGTCAAAATGAGAAAACAGAAGGAAACTTTTTAAATCAAAGCTTCCATTTTTTTGGAACTATCTAAAGAAAGTGAAGAAAAAAAATTGGACACAACCTGAAAAGGGGAAAATTGAATAATTGGTGTTCTTTACTGTAATGCTGTTCTTTTAACAAGACGCTTTGATCAGTTGCTCAAAGAGGGTGAAATTGAATAAACTCAGAAAAGCCGATTTTGCTTTACCGAGTTTATTCCCACAAGTTTGCGTAAGTTTCTCATGGCAAAATATCTCAAGATTTTTTCTATCTTTATTTACCAACAGAAACTTTTCGATCGAGTTTTTCGATGGAAGGGTAGCCATAATTTACATTAGTAGTATAGCTAGCTACCTTTACATCAAAAAGTTTCTCTCTGTAAATATTCATAGTACTTGATGGGCCTCTAAAACACTTTTATGGCTTAGAAAAAATAGCCAACATTTCACTTGACACAGGGGCTCCAAGACATTGCTGAATTACAATCTCAAATTTCCAGCTGTCTCTTGGCAATCTCCTCGTGGATGGCCAAACGCCAGCTCAAATTAATTCTTGCTAAAACAGAATTATCTTCCCACCCAAACCTGTCCCTTTTCCTACCTTTTCCATTAAAGTGGATGGTGCGATTATCAACCCTGTAAAATCTGTTCATTGTCTTGGAGTGACTTTTGACTCTGCTCTTTCCTTCTCTAAACACATCTCTTCCACTGCTAAATCCTGTTGATTTTTTCTTCTCAACATTGCCAAGATCTGCCCATTTCTCTCTCGCTCTACTGCTAATGCCCTCATGCATGCTCTAGTCCTGTCCCGCTTGGACTACTGCAATGTTCTTCTATCCGGCCTTCCAGTTTCCTACCTCTACCTGCTCCAGTCTATTCTAAACTCTGCTGCCAGAATTATGTCTACGCAGAGGGGACAGCCCTTCTCCCAATCACTCTCTGCTCCCTGGCTTCTCATAAGTAAAAGAATAATTTACAGTGTTCTCCTTTTGACATTTAAGGCACTTCACTCCATTTCCCCACCCTACATTTCCTCACTCGTATGTCTCTATGTTCCTCAATGTCAACTATGCTCCTCTCACTTAGGGGGTTATTCACTAAAGTCCGAATTGGTGCGTATTGGTGCGAATTCGCCAG